>VUQI01046764.1:11883-54637 GCA_015106735.1 Paratilapia polleni | reverse complement strand
GCCTGTTTCGAACCGTTCTCGCTGTGCACTTCACCCCTGCCATTTGCCATTCTTTTTGTAGGTCACTTGATGTCATCCTACAGTTCCTGAGTGACATTCGAATGAGGTGACGGTCATCCTGGTCAGTGGAGAGTCGTTTTCGGCCTCTGACAGACTGTAGCTTTGTTGTTCCCAATGTCTCGTGCTTGACCTTGTTCTTGTGAACCGTCGTCTTAGAAATTTTAAGGATGGAAGCAACTCGACGCTCACTGTATCCCTCTGCCAGTAAAGCCAGAACTGAACCCTTCTTTTCCTCACACAAAACTTTTCTTTTCATTTCTTTTGGCATGGTCAATAGTTGTTGTTTTTTTATTCCAGTTACTTTTGATGTACTACTAGCACTGTTTTTGCCATCCAGTTGGTCCTATTACAAGAGGATAGTGATGACTACAGCAATACTTTTTATACTTTTCTTAGTTAAATAAGATTTGGTTCAGGTGATCACCTCATCAGTACCTTATTAGGTAGAAACAGGTGTGCTTGTGTTGGAATTCAAGAGACACTGGAATGGAATGACTGTCATATATGTAGAGATGCTGATTTCTGAAATATTTGCAGTGATCTCTTAATTTTTGCCAGAGCTGTATTGGATTTATGGTAAAGAATGAAATTCCAACAGAAGAAAGACTCAAAAGCATGGAATACCAAAAAGAGTTCCTACTCATGGCAGAGGTTCAGTACATGAAGAAACACTCTGGAGATGAGGCACAATTATCCAAATAACACAAGGTGAGGTTCAAAATATAAAAAGCTAGCTAGTTGCCACAAGTTATGCAGAAAGAGAAATGCATGGAACACTAGACACAGAGGTACTGAGATGAATTGGCACATGGGGGAAAGGCAGTACAGAGATAAAAGGGAAGGTCGAGAGTGGAACGAACTATAGTGGGTCAGACAATCACACTGGTGGGAAACTCAGGACAGGAGGTAAAGATATATGAAACAAGACAGCTGGTATTAAAATAAAAACAGGACATAATAGATAAACAAGGAAAACGTCAACAGCATACTGGGTTTAACACATGATAGACCTGAGGAAAGGGATTCCAGCAAAGCTTGAACTGCACTTTAATGGTTACCAGCTTCTAGGATCTGTTGGAGAGCTCAACAGCCTTGGACAAAAAATAAAGAGCTAACTCTATAAGTTCAAACACCCAATCAACATCTTCATCCCAGGAAGAGACCAGTGGCTTTCAGGAGAGTGATCAGGCAAACTGAACATGATAAGTTGAGCCACAGTCTGTAAAGCGCATGTCTGTAGTGTCTTGGAGGGTGCTTGACTTACAGTACTCACTTTAGTGTGCTTGATAAAATTCATTAAAAAGAAAAGAAACAACCACTGTAACGATTCCCCCACCATATGTCATATGCAATGCACCTCATTCTTAATCTATTTCCAAACTCGAATGCACTCTCTCCTTCTAGGCTCAGCAGCACCTTCTTGCACAAATTCTTCCTCCAAACTGCTATTCAAATATGAAACATGCGCCCCGAGTACTGAGTTGGACAGATAACAAAGACAGACCTCCAAGCCTTAAAGGCACACAGACATTTCCAGACCATGCAATTTATTTCCCTGCCACACCGCAGTGAGCAATATGAGTAGCCACAAAAAGAGTTTCAGGTTGTGAATGTATTTAAATAATACATATATTCTTAATTTACTCCATTTATTACCAAAAATAAGCTTAAAGTATTTGTGACTTATTTTCAGCTAAAATTCAAAGAAGACTGTGAGAAACTTGAAACATCAATCATTTGAAAAGAACAACAAAAAAACAAACAAACAAAAAAAAAACACTAAGCCTCTAGTGTTCTCTGCTCTACTTCTGAGGCTAATATGCATGCAATGCACTGACCAAAGCAATGTGCCTGACTTTCAGATCCCTGAGCAGACCGGCTGGCCAGCCTGTGAAGCTCCACTGCTCGTGCACACCAGCTTTGCTCACACAGATCAAAACTGGTCAAGGCAAGAGCAGTGGCTGTGTCCTCTGTACAAACTTGAAGGCAACAGAAAAAGGGATACCTTTTGCTCACTTCTAATTTTGAGAAATGTCACGATTGTGATGCAAGAGGCATGGTTTAAACTTAAAGGGCTGTGGGGGAGTATCTGCATCTGAGGGACAATGGGACAACTTGCTCCTAAGACAAGTTGCAAAAGGGCAAAAGTATCAACTTGAACTTGAGTTTTTGTTCAAGTTGATACCTTTGCCCTTCAAGATAAAATGAATATAGGAACTATATTGGAAAGACCTCTTTAAAGCCTTTCTTTAAAGGATCTTTCCAGACTAAGAAGGACTGAAAGCTCGAGGTCACAGCATCACTTGGGACACACAGGTCCCAGCTGTTTCATTTGGCTCCGAACAGACTCTGGCAATGCCTTCCAAATGGCTTGGATGTGATGTGTTACTTGACACGTGAATCTTTGGGATCCACAGATATGTGCAGGGCAGTTGATATTTTGTTCTAAACAAATATGTTAACTTACCTGTCCTTAGAAAGTGTTTGTGTTGGAATTAGTCTTTACAAATAATGTGTCAGCTTAACCAAGCCATAGAGGACAGGTGGTATTAGGAAAGATTACCATGTCAAACAGCTCATTAGTTTCCTGGTGCTTGTCACCGTGGACGTGTTATGCATCCATGGTGTAACCACGTTTGAATCCAGCAGGGATGTTGTGGCACATTCAGGATGGCTGTAAGTGTACGGGGGTTGTCTCTTGCTGTGGAGCATCTGCACTATATTTTGTGTAATATGCACTTGTGCATGCACATCTTCAGTGTAGAGCAGCACCATGCAACAGAACATTAGAGTGACTTTGATTACACACTTCTCACATCCTAACAAAGCATCCTTGACACTGCGTGTTTCTCACCACATATACCCAGCGGGATTCACATCTCTCTCCATTTCTCCTTCCTCTCCTCCCTCACCCTCTTTATCTCCCCCTCTCTCCCTTCCTCTTAATCCAGCTTTTCCTCTCTCTCTCTTGTTTTGTTTAACTTTTATTTCTTCTGCAGCACTCAGGGAGCGGCACCTGGTGAACATTATTTTCAAAAAGCATCATCATGCATCATTGTAAGGATACATGCTCTAATCAGCTGAACCATCTGGCAAACGGCTTATGCACCATCAAGCTTAAATGCTTTGCATCTGTTGATCAAATGGATGTCTCATTGTTTTCAGAGTAACACCCTTAACCTCTGAGCCTCTTTGTACTTCAGCCTGTTGTCAAACAAGATTTTGCATGTTGCAGAGGTTATACAGATCATTTAAATAAAAGACTAGTGTCACATATTCACCCCAAGATCAGGAAATGTTTTCATCTATTAAACCATTATTGGAGCTTGATGTTAATGCAGAACGGTATGTGTTATCCAGGAAGGCAGTAATGTGGCTATCAATAGGTAACAGTTCTCATTTCAGAAGGAAAGGGGACATTAACCTTTCTACCTTTTATGCTTTTGTACACAACTGCCAAATGTCAGAATTTAATTAAGCTGATGAGACATCTTAATGCATAAATTAAACCTCTGTCGAAGCAGAGAAGCACCGTGCTCCCAGACCCTAAAAACAGATTCTGATATTACAATGAATTATTCCACTGACTCGTGGCAGACATCCTACAGTCTCTCAGTAGTGTCAGAGTCTCTTGGCCTACTTATACAGACAGCCTTGCCAGTAATGTTATGTATTCCTTCAATGAACTCTAAATAAGTCATAGCCACAAGTGTGAAAAAGGAAAGAGAAAATAGCTGTGTATACCAAAGCAGCAAGTTAGTCTACCACTCCTGGAGCTGTTGGCAGCCACACTCAAATTAATGAATGAAGAAAGGGGAAATAAGATATTTTATATTAATGATAGTCCTTGGAAGTTCATGAAATCGATGATTTCTCTCAGGGATTAATAATTTATTACATGCAATAATAAAAGTTATTAGAGGCATGTTCAAAATTGCATAAATAGCACCACTTCACACACGTCAGATTCACAGGCTTAAAGACACTCTATTTATTCTCTCTATCTCCCACAACCATGAACATATTTTTCCCTATTCTTTGCCCAAGAACTAATATAAACCTACAAGACCAGATTACTAAGAGAAGTTAAATCAGCAAAATTTCCTTTGGAGTTAGTCACTAATTTTCGCTTTGAGACACTACAGCGCAAAAGAGATGTACAAACAGCACAAACAATACAGTTAGACTGGACAAAGCCCTCTAACACAAACACACCCCCTGACACACACACACACACACACAAAGACAGAGGGAGACAGAGGGAGACAGAGGGAGACAGAGGGGGAGGGAGGGAGGGAGGGAGAGAGAGAGAGAGAGAGAGAGACAGAGAGATTCCTTGCAATTCAGTTGCACAATCTTTCATCAGCACTATTGTGTTGCAAAATACAGGTATGTATGCTGAACACAAAGATGTGAATTTCAGTACTGTCAGAGCACTACACATCAAAATATGAGTTTCTCAGCAACACTTAGCTCTACGTTTAATCACTGTCTCAGATTGATTACGCCCACCCCAAAAGTGCACACATTGCACTGAAAACATCTCTGTGCATTTTTGACAAATGGGTCTCCTCTCTAGATATATTTCCTGAAGTTGAAAATTATGCTCTTCACACATACAGCATGTGTGCTCACTGCCATGTTCCATTCTATCTCTTTTTTTGTAAATGTATATAAATTGACGTCAAAGGGTAAATTTATGGGTTAAGAAGGGTTCCTAGCATTTAATTTCCACACATTTTTAATTCAAGCGTCTGTTGGTTGTGTTAGGCTGGATGAAAGAGGATTTGTAAATAAAAAGAAATACCAACTTATATTTTCCTGACATAAACTGCAGTTCAGCAAGAATTTGATAAAGTACAGCAATTTCTGCAGAAACGAGATTCCTATGATGTCTATAAAGAAAATCTAAAACAGGCCTTGTTGTGCTGATGATGCTCACACTGACTGGTTTAAAGTTACCAAAGACATCACCTTAAAAACTCAATACTGCAGTGTTGGCAAAGTAGATGAGGGGTGCACAACAAAGACTTTGGTACTGTATTATTTATTCTGGCTCATGCTTTTGTTGGGTGGAGAATCTTGAAGTTCTCTCTGTCTCAAGAAAAATGAAGCACTGCTGAATAAGCAAATGTTATGCAGTGGTAGGTATTTCAAAGTCCTTCTCTTTCCTCTGTAATGTATCTGCATAGGAGGTGTTTGTTATGGAAAACAATGCCAACTGCATGCAGATCATGCGCAAGTGCTTCAAAGCACAAGGTCAAAATTCTATGGGGAAATTAGCGGCTTATCTGTAAACTTACTTATTGATATTCCTTATTCTACTGCTACTACACTAACCCCAAATACTGTTAGCATTCACAAACAACATAAACATGCAAATCCCACTGAATGTATTTTTTCATCTTTTTCTCGTTTTCTCTCCAGAGGAATAATTTTGGATTACCAGTAAGCAGGCACTCTTTCTTTTGGCTGTGATGCACTTGTAGTTTTTTTTTTCTCACTTTTGTACACATAAAGACAAATATGTAAATGTACATACAGACATTAAAGCACAAGTTCCTCTCACTGGCCTGGTACAAATAAATAAACATAAACAAGAGGAAAGGGAATGAAACTGCGTGCTCACCCAGGGTTTGATGAAACTCACCCGACACCGGGGTCATGGGGGTGGGTGGGAGGCTGTTGATGTTGAGCGCCCCCATCTGGTGGATCTGTGTGGCAGGGAAAGCCACACTAGGCGTGAGATAACCTCCGTGGCTTGCTGCCATGATGGCTGCCTGCTGCTGCATGAGCTAAAGAAGAGGGACACGGAGAGATGGGTAGAGGAGAGGATGGTTGGATGTGGTGTGTGAGACAGAGCAGGAGGGAGAAGGGATGTAAGAGAGGTGAGGGGAGGACAGATGGTAATGAAAAATATAGTAAGTTGCGAAGGAGTCAGACAAAGACGAGGGAAGGGGAGCAACAGAGAAACATAGCAAGGGTAGAACAGAGGGGAGGGATGTATGTTGAGGTTGATGGATGGATAGTGCATGAAAAGTACAGAGAAAGTAGAGCGGAATAAAAGAAAGAGAAGAAAAAAGAAGCCTGTCAACCTATGTTTAGTGAATCTGTCTATCCTCCCAGCTGGAAGCCTGTCACCAGCTGCAGAAACGATTTAATAGCTGTCTGTTGGGCTCACACAAATCAAGGCATTGACATGTGCACATTATCTCTGTACTCAGGGAACAGGCAAAGTTTGCAGAGTTGCAATGCTTTTTTTTTTCCTTACAATTGTCAAACTTCACAATACTCTGTTTGCTGTACAGAAATGCCACAGTACCCCCCTCCCTGGACTAATTTCTAATTTTTGTGATGTATTTGTGATGATTGCTGCTTGTACCCTGACATTCATCCAGATTTTAAGTTTCCTTTGTTTTATAATTCAGTCGGAAACCAGTAGACCTCTCTCTAGGCTACTTTTCAACAAAGTAGAAAGCATTTCGCAAACAGAATATATCTGGGAGTGGGATATCAGTAAATGACCAAACTCTGTGCCACTGAGAAATTATTGTTATTTTTTGCCAAACAATGTTCTTTGGTAAGTAGACTTGCACTCTATTTTCAGATGCCACTAAATCCAGACCCTGAGTCATTAAAAGAATATTTTTAAAGCAGGCTTAGCAAGCAACTCAAGTTTCAGACTATGTTATTAATACGGTATACAGTTAGTCGGTAAATAACAGTCAATTTTCACCCACTGGACAATCCCACAAAGAGATAAAATCAATAGTCTTTCATTCACTCTGCATTTCTACTTAGCATGAAGTGAGAAGTGAGCGCTAAAGCTATTTTCCATCAAATGCAGCCTACAGAGTGTTTATTCATATGCACAGGAAATGCTCACATGCACCACTGCCTTGAACTACACCCACACATACACTCACCTGTTCACAGAACATGCATGATAGAGACTATCTGAGCTTCTGTACTTAACTTAAATTCTTCCTGTGCAAACCACCTGCTGAATACCTAAATCAGAATAAAATCCATCTTTGTGCAATTACTTGTGCAGTTTGTGAACCAGTGGGTTTATCTAGGGATCCAACAATCTTTTGCGGGCTACAAAAGCTTCCCATCAAACATGGCAGGCCTGTGTGGTACAGGAATACAAACACAGCTGGACCAACCTCCTGCCCTTGTTTCTGCATCTGTTTAATACTGCATAGCTTGTATCTCTTTGGAGAGCCACTGATGACCATGGCCTGAGACTCATATGAGCAGAAATCAAACTCCTCTGCCACCAGGACTAATGCTAATGATGACATTGTGAGACAGTGAAGGTACAGAATGCCACTCTGCTTGTATTTGCATGGGGACCCTGCAACGGAAAAGCCAATTATTTTCCCTCAGTACCCCTGTCAGGTAACCTGAAAGCAGCTGTCCTGCTGTAGAATGCCCAGTGCTGGCATCTCATCCATTAACCACATGCCTTGCCACTGCTATCTATTAACGCCTTTTGTCATTTGCATAATTTTATCAGCATGACAAATGGGGATCATCCATTCCCTTCCAAATAAGATGAATTGAGGCTTTAAGAGGATATAGCTGAAAAAGACTGAAATGGAACAAGAAGCTAAACAAAAGCAATGGCATAGAAACAAATAGGTCTAGAGGTTCTGGGGCTCACTTGCTTTGGCAATGCTGTGATTGCCCTCCTATTAGGATGTGAAAAGGGTTGGGCATCAGGATGAAGAGTCTTACTGGCCTAGTTTTACAGGATAAATACACTGTAACACCACCTATTGTCTTTTTCTTGTTGTTGTTTTGTTTTTTCTTCAGCTACGGTCGCTGCTCTGAGGATTGGGGACTTTGGGATGATTCTAATAAGCTTGCAGCCTGTTGTGACCTTATACAAACTGCAGGCCTGGATCGTGTAATAATGCAGTAGAAGTAAATAATAGTGTGCCCAGAATACTATTGTCTCTCCCAGTGCATGCTTTAGATAATGCAATCCTCCATGCCATCCGTCAGATTGTCATGGATAGCAACTCTGGTATTAATTGATGCTTCAGCAAATCAATTTATACCAGCAAATTGGAAACTCAAGCATGTAATTATGTTGGAATGCAGTGGTTAATACAAACTGGCTTTAATAAAAAAAATAAAAATAAAAGAACAGAAACAGAGTGGTCATGTTGACAGAGATATTCAAAGTCATTCCATTTTACTTTTCATATGTATATGCCTTTTTTCAAAATTTCAAAGGCATTATATTCAAAAGCCATTCCTGTTCCTTTATTTATGCACTACCCAGCAGATAGCAAATGTCTCTGGCAGAGAATGAGCACAACTGAGTCTTCATCATCACAGACCCAACCTTTTCTTCCATTTTTCTTTCCTCTTGGAAATGGAAAGAAAAGGCGGACAGAAACAAGGAGGGACAAAAGAGAAGTGTATGAGATGAAAGGGAGCAAAGAAAGTTGCCCAGGCTCTAGCAGCATTCATTTAGTGTCAGACATCTGCTTTTTTATTGCAACCTGATGGCATTACTCTCCCCTGGTGCTAGCAGGCAATCACCTCTTTATCACATGGCAATTATCTCTGTAGCGCTGCTCTGTGACTCGCTGACTCTCAGCACTGTCACATGTGACCCTTATAGTCCAACCAGCCAGTGACGGAGAGAGAGGGGAGGAGAGAGGGGGGGGTGAAATAGGTTGGAAAAAAAATAAGTGAGTGAGAGAGACAGTGGGTCAATGAGGATAACTAAAAGACTGAAGAATAAAACTCAAGGGTCTCATTTGTTACCACCATGCTCGAAGGCTGTATTTTCACAGAACGATTATAATAGGTTCTTTCATCTCTGATGCACTTTGCTATAGTGTGCATGTGTGTGTGTGTGTCTAGACACATGTAGGAGCTGTCCAAAGCCTGTCCTTACAAGTATAATACAGTGAAATCAGGCCACACACATGCTGGTGTATACGTGTGGGGGCAGTTTATAGTACAGCCAAATGATGCAGTAATCTGTTACCATCATTTCTCATGTGTGCTGTGTTGCAAAAGGCTCTTTTTGAATGTGAGTCCCTCCAACAGGGGGAGATGTTTCCTAATGTGAGTTTATAGCCATCATTCTCCCTCTCATCCACCCACACACTGTCACTATTAGCACCGAGTTAAACCATTTTCTCTCTCCTACTTTAGCTATCTCACACTCAGTCTAATGCATCTTTTAGGGAGGCAAGATGGCCAAAGTGCTGGAGATAGCTTTAAATCTGAAACTTCTCTCTTGAACTCTAATGCAGAGAAACCAAGGAAAGCTGAAATGGCTAGCTTGACAAAGAGACACCATTTGAGATGATGAGGGAGGAAAAGTGACTTTTCTCAAATCTGACTGTGTACCAATGTGATGTTTGTGTCATGAAGGGAAAACACAAAAAGTAATAAAAGCTGGTTTTACCACTTACATTCAGTGTTTCATGGGAGAACTATTATAACTCATCACCAACGCTGGACTGAAACATGGAATCTCACTCTCTTGTTTTCCTTTGGCCTGTGTTTTATAAAATCACCTTTTGCAAATAGGATGTCTCCTGTCAGAGCACACCGGTGTCTGTGTCGATCGTGAAAATGGCACATTTCTCATTTTTGGCATATGTTGTCAGTGTTGTACCCCTCCAATTTGTGTTCAGAGCCCCCTCCTTTTCCTGGTTTGACTAAAATCCAATTTACTGGCTGTCAGCTCAACTCTATAATCCTATCCACTGCTGTAGTGGAGAGGTAGCTCTTTGAATTTACCATTTACTGTATTCGCTGGTTATAACTATATATACAATCTCTCCCAATGTCTGTATTCTATACTGTGCCACCTCTTCTTCTCTTGGCTAGTGTATATGGAGAGTAGGCGAACGTGTAGTGTGTCTTTAGAGATAAAGTCCTTTTCTGTCACTGCAGGTATTTCGTCTTGGGGGGAGTATATGTAGTTTATCTTGCAGCAAAGAAACATTCATCGTATCACTTAAGCACCTTCCTGGTGGCTACAGGGGAATCAAGGCAGCACACTAAGTGTATGTAGCCAGCACCAATGAACCTAATGTAATCATAACTGCTGCACAAGCTGGACACCTACACAAAAGATAACTAATATTTCTCTTTATTCCACATTATTACTTACCTAACAGACCATACCATTATTTAGATTCATTTAATAAGGAAGATATGGAAACAATAATCCAATGCTGTCTGTTGCACACTCATTACTTTATCAAAAGTTAAAGTGAGTTTATCTCCAAGGTTGCCCTGCCTCAGAGTTTCTAAACCAACTTTCTTTATTTTGGCAAAGTCATTATATGCAGTTACATGGCATACATAATACAAAAGAGAATTTCACCTTCACTAACATCATTCATGCTGTATAATCTTTGTGTCAAGAAACCATATATGTGCAATTTCTCCTTTAGATTTAATGGTAATTGATTCTCTCTAATGCTGAAGTATCCTCCGTGCCCTTGTTACGTTCACTTGGAACTCAATTTCCTAGCATCATCCTGCTCTTTGTCGTATTATATGTGTATATGAGAGAGAAAGAGAGAGGGAGGAGAGAGAGTGAGAAAGAGCATTTGTTGTGCACTGTGCATGAGTGTATACACTCTTGTGTGTGCCTGTATGAGTCGACACGGGTCTGTGCCACAGTAAATAAGAGTCATGGCCAACCTGAGCGGGGCACAATGGTCTCCCTGCAGACTGCTGCTGCCTTCACCACCCCTTAAACATTTGCATTTCTCCACATTTCCTGGGAAAGGGCTGCATTTCATGAATGGTAATGAAGGTGGGAGTTTTACTGGAGAGAGCACAAGAGATGGCCATGCAATTACTCGGGGATGGTCAATTTGCACATTTCACAGTGGGTCCCACGGCTGTGATATGAAAATGAGGGAAATGGATAAGCCCCCAAGACCCGGCTAACATCAACAATTAATCCTAACATTTAGAAATTGCGAAAAATATATAACTTTAACATCCAAGTAAGTACAGGAGAAGATGACTTTGTGTTCCTCTTTCTTTGTAAATAATATTTTCTGCAGATGTTCAGGTGTATTTATGCAATGTGTTGTGACTGAGGCCCAGGTATTTATCTCAGAGCCGGATAGAAAGCTTTTCTTAAATTCACTTTAGTTTTCTTCAAGTAGTTAGTGTGTTTGTGTGTGCATATTGTGGCATATGCACTGAGGGGGTGCATGTGTGTGCTCTGCCTCAGCAGGGAAGAAGAAAGTTTGTCTGCAGATAAGTTGCCCATGGAATATTCTGAGTCAACTGCGGCCCCTGAAGCATCTCATGGGCCCAGAGGGAGGGACAGTGGGAGGGAGAGGGGAAGGGTAGAGAAGCAGTGTGATAGAGGGTAGAGGGGGTGCATGGTGAGAGGGGCTGCATAGGCTGTCTGAACTCATCAAAGAGCCGAGGGTCTGCTGTGCGTGTATGGTGCCATGCCCTGGGGGGGAGGGTGGGCGGTGGTAGGAGGGCAGACTGAAGCTGATGAAGGGGTTGGAGGGTACAAGCTAACCAAATGTGTGTGTGTCTACGTGCTGAGAGTGCCAAAATCCAGGGACTAATGGAATGGCAGTACTTGTTAAGAGCAGAAAAGCTGAAAGTGGTGTTGATGGCAGTGATGATAGTTTGCCAAGCTAATTTTTACCTACGCCAATATCCGCTAATTAAGGAAAAAACTGAAAAAAAAGTGAAGACAAAAGGAACAACGGGTCTGTGTGCTGTGAAATTACTCACTGAAATGTTTCACTGAAATGCAGTGAGATTTAGCCTTTGTAATTATTTGCTTATGTGTCTGATGTAAATTCTAACTCTTTGGTGGGACTATCACAGTGACCATCCCAACTTGGATTATTAAGTGAAAGACCTGGTACTGATCAGCAAACATGAGTACAAGAGTTAAAACAGCCTACTTGCAAAACACTAATATGTGTCACATTTTTTAGTATTCTGATTTTGGAGTTTTTTTAGATATACAGTGCTGTAAAAAAGTATTTGCCCCTTTCTGATTTCTTAGTTTTTTGCATATTTGCCACACTTCAGATCATCAAACAAATTTTAATACTGGACAAAGATAACCTAAGTAAATACAAAATGCAGTTTTTAAATGATGATTTCATTCATTAAGGGAAAAAGGCTATCCAAACCTACCTGGCCCTGTATGAAAAAGTAATTAAACCTAATAACTGGTTGTGCCACCCTTGGCAGCAAGAACTGCAATCAAGCTTTTGCAATAACTGGCAATGAGTCTTTCACAACACTGCAGAGGAATTTTGGCCCATTTTTCTTTGCAGGATTGTTTTAATTCTGCCATATTGGAGGGTTTTCGAGCATGAATGGTCTGTTTAAGGTCATGGCAAAGCATCTCACTCGAATTTAAGTCCAAACTTTGACTAGACCACTCCAGAACTTTCATTTCCTTTTTTTTGAGCCATTCAGATGTGGACTTGCTGGTGTGTTTTGGATCATTGTCCTGCTGCATAACCCATGTGCGCTTGAGCTTCAGGGCACAAACTGATGACCAGACATTCTCCTTCAGGATTTTCTGGTAGAGAGCAGAATTCATGGTTCCATCAATTACAGCAAGTCGTCCAGGTCTTGAAGCAGCAAAGCAGCCTCAGACCATCACACTACCACCACCATGTTTGACTGTTGGTATGATGCTCTTTTTATGAAATGCTGTGTTAGTTTTACGTCAGATGTAACAGGATGCAAACCTTCCAAAAAGTTCAACTTTTGCCTCATCAGTCCACAGAATATTTTCCCAAAAGTCTTGGGGATCATCAAGATGTTTTTTGGCAAATTAAATAATTTAATTTGGCAATTAATTGGGTTATCCTTGTCTAATATTAAATATTATTATTGTTTGACGATTAAGTGTGACATATGCAAAAAACTTAGAAAAGAAGGGGGGCGATACTTTTTCACTGCACTATTTGTTGCTTTCATACCTAAAATCTAACTGTTCCTAGATTAGATGGGTTATGATAAACCACAGGGGTATAAAATCTTCAGATATTTGCTCTAAATAGTCCAGTGTCTGCAGTTTCCATAGGCTGGTGGAATAAATTCATGGATTTAAACCAGCGTTAATGTATCTTCTGACCATTTGGGGGCAGTGGAAACAACTGCCCTGGAGTTAGAAGATAAACTGAACACAGCACTGAAATATACTGCCTTTTAGGTTAATAAGTAAAAAAATAATTAGCTTTGTGTCTGCTTGATAAAGAGTTAATTTTGCTTTGTATTAATCACAAACAGGATTTATGCTCTGTTTCTGGCAACTGATGAATGAGGCCCAATAGTAGTCACTCTGGTCTGGTTTATACCAAATTTCAGTTTCTATAATTGCTAAATGTGCTATGTACTATGTAAAAATTAAAAGCAAGTTAACTGCTAGGTTTTAGCCATTGCCTACTGTGGTTGAAAATGATACTATTTAAAGCAAAACAATTACACCATTAGAAGTACTACGTAGCTTGGGTGTAATTCTCTCTAGGTTCATCACCCTGAGAAATAACATTCACCCTCCAGTGGTCATTTGATTTGTTGACAATGCAATCTGAGGACTCTGTTTACACAGAAAGCGATTCGCTCGTTGTGTGTTGCTTTGTCGCTGATGGTTGGTCGCTAGCAGCTCCAGTTGCCTAGGTAACCCTCTAACATATTTACTACCCTGGCAGATGTCAGTCAATGGTATCCTGCTTTCTCACTGGATGTCGCTTTAATCGCTCGCCTCTACTTTGTGAAACGTTTAACTCAGAACCCGCCCACTTTGTGTCAACAGCAGTTATTTCATCCGTCTCTCACTTGGAGTTGCTGAATGTCATTGACTTTCTATGTTATCTGGTCACTACATCGCTGTTAGTCGCTGCCTGTATAGAAGCCCCTTTACCCCTTGCGGGTAACGGCCAATTTTTTATGAGCTTCCACTGTAGTCAGGATATCAGGTTAGCACATAAAAGATATCTGATTCATGACTTCCAGTTTCTTGAGCTATGTTATTGTTTATGAATTTGAAAAAAAATGTAAACAAGCTAATAAAAAACTAAATTGTCATCAGACGAAACCTGATGGTTTCTCTAGATAACCTTTCAGCAAATGGAATCCCTCTTTTGCTCTCCACACAGACTGTTAGTCCACATGCACCGAAAGGATGCTTGAATGTAATTCATCAATAGGACTACAAGTAGACTACAAATAGAAACCAGAGTACTTCTGGTACCAAAAATCTTTTTTTCTTTCCTGTGATTAATGATAGTAGATAGTAGATACCTACACTTTGTCTACTACAAAGTGTAAGCAATACAACCCATTAGCGATGTATATCAATATAATAAGATCTTAATGTGTATCCATTTAAATTCTACTGTGTGTATTACATATGCCTTTTCCAACTCACCGCATGTGCGTAAGAGCTGTAGGTGCTGAAGGGAAGGGCGATGGCTGGGTTAAAGATGCCAAACTGCCCAACCATCTGCTGCATACGTCTGATGGTGCGCTCCTTGTCTGTGTCGGCAAACTTGACCACCAAGCTAGAGGAAGCACCCTGAGGGAGTAGAAGAAACAGAAAAAAGGAAGGAAAAAAATCAGATGAAGGAACGAACATCCACTTAAACACGCTTTATTGCACGTACCTCTCGCACTAACACTCAGTCAACAAATGAACACAGTGTATATATCCCCAAAAGGCCTTGAGAAAATTTGCATTTATGATTAACTACATACTTAGAGACAGCTGTGAAAAAATGTCTCAAAAAATGCATTAAGAATGTTAGTGGTTATTATTTCAAATTTCTTAGTCTGCCGTGTTCATTTGCAACAACAACTGCTGTTAACATCAATACCTAGTGAGCATCTCTAATTGTGTGTCAGAGGTTTGTTTTTCATTATTGCAGAAAATTGTGGCTGGCATACATAAACATGAAACAAACAGATGTGTTAAGAATAAAAATATTCTAGTTACTGAGTGAAAAGCTAAGATATGCAGACAGAATCAGCCCTCCTTCTTTCTGTCAGACTAATATATATACAAAGTCACTCAGGGCAAAGTGGGCTCACTGTTTATATCATAAATAGTTTATATCCCTCACCCCCTTCCAGGCTTTTCCCTATCTAGTACAGTACATATATGTAACATCAGAGCTACTTCATTTTATTAAGGTTAAAAGATGTACAATGCATGGTGATTTGAAATAAGAGCCATGATGGGCAGTGATTCCTATTGACCTGAGTAAAAGTGTTCTTTAAAGAAAATTTTTCTTTTCAGGGCAATTTCTCTCCCTCTGCCCACCTTCCATTTCAGTCTCCTCTTCATCTCTGTGTCTTTGGCAATTCATCCCTTTATCAAAACTATTACCTCTTTTTGCAGCCCAATAATGAAACCAGCAGGTGTGTCTGCCACACACCCTTCATTAAGAATCTTCAAATGATTTAGCGCTACAGTTGACCTTTTGTGTGCTCCGCCTCCCCTCCCCTCTGCGCCCCCAAACAGGCCAATCGATCCACATAAAAGGCCGAAATATTACTCTGATCTGACAGTGTAGAAAGGTTGTGTGTCAGTCACGATAAGAGGCTCCCTGAAATTGATGCAAGATTGTCAATAACAGTGGTGACTGGTAAAGTGCCTGGATTGAAAGTTGTGGGTGGGGTTATGGTTTTTCAAGTGCTAAGGGGGTATTTTTTGGATCTGAGTCAAATATGGAAGAAGTTGTGTTGGACCACAGGCACACAGTAATAAATGGCATCTGTATTAACAGGTTATTATTGCATAATTAATTAGACTTTTTATGCTCAATTCTGTGTGTTTTCCCTCACTGAGGTATCCTGCTAATAAAGATATCTACAGACAGCAAAAGATGGTCAAAGACAGGCATTGGACCTTTTCAACTGTAGCATATGGATTTTATGTTCTCCCTTTCCCGTTCTCCCCACATTTCTCAATATTCCCACTAGCCCTTTCTTCCAGGCTTACTCACTGGTTGAATTACAGGTTTGCAGTACTATAGGTGAATGGTCAGCTTACTTGGCTGTCTGACTAAATGACTGATCGTTATAGTTAGTTGAGTGACTGACTGACTGACTGACTTACTGGCAGGCTAGTTGCCTAACAGACTAATTGAGCACTGGCTGGCTCTGGCCACATGAGAAATTAGCTTGCACAGTGCATGCCATTGTGTTAGACTGGAATAATACATCTTCCATTCATTCAGAATCATGTATGATTCTGTAATGGACACAGAAACAAGAGACAGAAGAACACAATAAAAAAAAGAACTACTTAATGTTTCTCAATTTCTTAAGCGAAACCTCATATAATAACACTAAGCTGAATCACTTCAAGGTTGACGGTGACGCAGTTGCAGGTTTAGTATTTGTTGTTGGCGAGCATTTTACTATCTGTATGATAAACCTTGCTATGAGGTTTAACTTTGGGAGAGTGCAGGACAGGGGTGTGCAGCAGAATCCAGAGGAGATGCACTAGCACATATTGAATATTTTACCTCCCTTTCACAGTTAAAGAAGGTATTTAAGGTCTACTCTTTGGTAATGAGAACTGTGAGTTTCTGCTCTGGTTAAGGAGATTAAGCCCCTTTTCCATCTAGAACTAGAGTGTGCCTGCTTGAGTAACAAAGTTTATTGACCTCTCTTATTATACAAGAGCTTTGTGCCATTTTCTTTCATACTCTTGCACATATGTCTCAATCTCTGCAAAGCTTTTTTCAAGGTCTGTACACTAAGACTGCTCTCCCACTGTTTCTCCTAAGGACACCTAAATTTTATGGCTTGTCGGCTAAGCATCCATTGCCACATTTGTTTATCTCAGAGGTTTTACCATTTAGGCCTGACAGGATATCAGCAAGCAGAATCTCCATTGCTATAAAGAGAGAAGGATGAAGTGTGAAGTGAAAGTCTCATTAAATTTTTAAGCTGCCAAGTGTGAGCAGAATCCCCCTGCCGGGCGTCTCCCAGCTGCCTAGAGACCCACTGAAGGAGCGGGAGTTAAACAGGGAGGATAAAAAGGTACTACAGAGACTTAGAACCAAAAGGAAAGCCTGCCTCTTTATGGTTTCTTCTCATTGCCAAGGATGGTTGTGTTGGTGTCTGCTCAAGCTGCACACCCTCGTGAATAAAGGAGATAAAGCTTCATACCTAGCTATATATATTTCATATTCTTTTAACTTTAATGCCTGCTTGCATTAGAAAAGTTAGAAGGAAGACAGGTCCTCTGTCCAGTATTAGGATATACAGTAGGTGTACTGAACTGGTTTCAAGTGTCTCACAGTGAAGACCTTAATGGTCTTACTGTCTTTCTGGGTCAGTCATACTATAACTTTGTTCACCCAAGTGTTGGAACAAAACAGTTATTAAGAAATACTTGCTGTGTTATTGATAAGTGTTATTTCAACAGTTTTATAATACTTTAAATCAATTTAAATAGGTTCAACTTAGAAACGCAGTTAGAATTGTTTTCATAATTATTTTAAGAAGCCCTGCCATGGCCTGGCAATCTGCCCACAGCATACTAGGGATGCGCCGATCTGATATTTGGATCGGACATCGGTCTGATACTGACCCAAAAAGCTGTATCGGATATCGGTGACAACAAGCCGATCCACAGTCAGACCCATTCAGTTGAGTTCTATGTTTTTCTGTGTTTACTTCTCCAGGCCACAGCAGCAGCTAGCAGCAGAAGCTAGCAGCAGAACTAACACAACATAGAGGAAGCTAACAGCAGAATATTAGCAGTCTGGATGTATTTCACGCTACAACAACAGCTTCTCTTTGTATGTTTGCAAAAGTTTTTTACTTAACTGCAAACTGTAGTCAAAGTGAACTGACATGATTGAAAAGACCGACAAAGATGATTTCTCGCTCTCTCTCTCTCAGTTGCTTGTTTACTTTCACTGTTGTCATGTTAGGTCAGCAAGAAGCTAGAAGGACTATGGTTCGGTGTAACACTTGTTGGTAAGCTTTTATTATACTTAACATAAGTGTTGTTGTCAGTGTAACAACACGTTATGTTAAATGTTATGTCACTTCAGCTGTCTCCTGTCAGCTCCACACCTGTGTGAGAAGGAAAAAGGAGAAACTACTGTGACAGAAATGCTAGCTATGTTCAGCAAAATGACTCTAATTTTGATCCTTAATAAGACCAGTGGAAATAAAGTAGATGAATAACACCTTTGTATTAATCCTGGGCCAGTTTTCAATTACTATTTCACTAATAAATACCAACAATTCAACACATTTATATCCTTGGATGTGTTTATCTGTTACATTTTATGTTACAAAGTTAGGAAAGCTGTTTAAGTCAAGCTTGATGTTTCCTTACACATAAACAATGACTTTCAATCGCTTCCTCACAGTGAGGAATACACTTTATAAGTTAAACAGTGGTATTTTGACCGGTACTTGGTATCGGCAGATACTCACAGCCAAAGTATCAGTATCGGATCGGAACCAGAAAAAGCTGGATTGGGCCATCACTACATCATACCCAGCCTCTTGTCCAATGTCACTAAATGTGGTGATCGGCTCCAGCTCACCACAACTATTTACAGGTTAATGTGGGTATAGATAAAGGATGCAAGGATGGATTATAAAAGAAAATAGCTGTGGTTTAATTTAAAATGTGTTAATGATACAAAACACTTTAACACTAAGAATGGGTTCTTCAAACTATACAAAGAAGAGTCTACGGAGAGCTTTAACTCTCTTTAATGCATGCTAGGAAGTCTGCCAAGTTGCTAGTTTTGTTTCTTTGAAAACTCAGTTAAATTACTTGCAGCAGTTTATTGAGTCAGCTCATCATTTCAAGGCAAAAGACCTGAATTTAGAGAAACTTGAGCTGTGAAAAAATTAAAATAGACATTTTAAGTTACTAACTTGAAATTGATAAAACTTAAATATTTATATTAAGTTAACAAGCAAATATAAAAAAAAGAGTTTCATCTAAATTCCCTTTATAATGTTTTAAAGTGAACACTTTAAAATTAGTTCTGCTTCTTTTAAGCGCAGTGTAATACCACTGTTTCTCACAAGATATCGCATCATATGCTCATCACATTGCTTACCATAGCAAAAAAAAAGTAAATTTATATTCAAGAATTAATGACCCAATATTCTATCCACCCATTTTCTTCCACTTATCCAATTCAGGGTTGCGGTGGGGCTGGAGCCTATTCCAGCTGTCACGGGGCGAGAGGTGGGGTACACCCTGGACAAGTCGCCAGCCTGTTGCAGGGCTAACACAGAGAGACAGATAACCATTCACAGTTAACCTAACATGCATGTCTCTGGACTGAGGGAGGAAGCCAGAATACCTGGAGGTAACCCTCACAGGCACCGGGGAGAACATGCAAACTCCACACAGAGTTTGGACCTAATGTTAATTAATTTAGGTTATTCCCTCAAGAACATAAATGCACAGGACATCCATTGTTTGATTGTTCTGAAAACACGGTGAAAGAGCTGAAAGAAATTTTCCTCAGTCACATTCAGAATTATATAGTGCTCCCCTATATTGAAGCTGTATAGAGTACAATTATATGCGATAACATTTAATTTTTGGCATTTGCATTTTTTGCATGGTGCAAATGAGGCTACCCATTACACCACCCCAGCTAGCCATAGAAGCATAAACAGACTTCCTATTCAAGCTTAGCTCTTATAATAATGGATGACTGGAAACTGTTAGGTTATTAGAATGTAAATTGACTTGTTAGAAATAATACTGATTGAAATTAAAGACCTAACTTAACTATAAAAGCAGAATGTTGTTTAGGGAGTAGCAACTCAAAGATTAATCAACCCTGTGAAAGACTGACATTAACACTCCACATTTCATTGAGTACACAATACGATTATTACTTACACCACTATTTATATGTATACTGCTCCATAGGCTGCCTTTTTCATTTCATTACTATTTTTCAAGCCAGTTAAATACTGATCTTGACATTAAAAAGACATGCCTTATTGAGTTTCAAATCCTGGCACTCATAGCACTTACATGTGTATGTTTTCTGTCTGAAATAATAGACAAGATTCAGGTTATGGGGAATCACATTTAGATGATTTTTAACCTTCTTTTTTCTTCTCTTCATTCACAATCATCTAGCTCTCTCTTCAAGCGTTACCTCATTTGCTTTCTTTTGTTGTGCTTATCCTTCCATCATCCTGCTCTGCTGTTTCTATCTCAGTTCCTGTGTCAGCTGAAACTGCCTCGAACTCAGCTGATGTGCATACGGAGTGAAAAAATCAGCACGGCTCTACGGACCTGACCCACACCCCCGTCATCTCTGTGTAATTCTGTCCCGAGACTTACTTCCTACATGACCCTGCTGAATTCCAGTAATTTGCTCTACAGCTCTAGCATTTAAATGTTTAATTGAGCCACTCATGCCCTGAACTTTGGTAGTGTGTGCGCATGAGCAATAGCAGTTGGTGGTCATGGGATGAGAGGCATTTATGCTTGAATTATGATGGGTTAGCGTGTGATCAACATCCAGAAAAGGGTTCATATGTGAACTGCTGATGCAATGTGATTCTTAGTTATTATTATAATTGTTCATATATTATTCAGTAGATATTGTGGGTACATAATTTTTCATTTGTTTCACCTATGGAACAAATGGAAGTATATGTACTCCCACAATGGACATCTAAACATGCGTTGACCAGCACTCTTCATGCAGTCTCTTGATGCAGAGTTCCTTTTTCATTTCCAACTCACACACAGATTAATACATACAAAATGCCCACTCCTCCTCTACATGAATAACACAAATGTATTCAGCTCAAGTCCTCCGAGTTGGAAAATAAGATCAGTCGGGGAGCCTTTGACCCTAGTCCGTGGCTGGACGAGCATGTGACAGTGAAACAGTGAGTGGAGCAATATACAACGAGTGTGCATGCATGTGCTCATGCAAATGTTTTACCCACAAAGTGCTTCTGTTTGTAGATATTTATGTATGCACACACATGCTTTCATGTACGTCTGTGTGCACATGCATAAACTCTAAGAAGCAAGTGTTCATGCTTTGGGGGTCTGGCATTAATCTCCTGTAGTTATTCATAGTGTTTATATTCAGTGTAGTACACCTCAGTCACTTCTGCTGATGGCTAAGCCTTTATTATCATCTTTCTGACTCTGAAAGACGAAGGAATGAGGCAATTGCTTCTTTCATTTGTCTGATAATAAATTCTCTTTACAAGTTCTGGATGTACCCTGTATTGTGGCTGTCACTGGCATTTATTTCTTTGTTTTACTTCTTTATGTATGGATTCATTTTTAATCCATCTCAGCATTTGGTAAATGAATGCTTATTTGTTTTTTCATTCAGCTAACATGCTTGTACATTAGTTCTCTTTGCAGTTGTGACTCAACTGCAGTCAAAATAATTTTAAATTAACACACAGGATGTATGGGTCCATGTTTTTTCCAGGATCTTTGCTACACTGACGGACACGTAGCTCTGAATAGAACTGTCCTGCTGAGGCATAATAGTCCATCGGAGGTCCACTAATCTCAGCAAGGCAGGCACACTGTGCCCTCTCTTCCAGCAGCCACAGGATATGAGATGCTGATCAGATTTCTATAATCAATTTACCAGAGCAGGAGGTATAAATCCTGTCCATTCACTCATTCTCCCTCTGCCCCCCTCTCTCTCTGTCTCATTCTCTCTCTCTCCAAGTCCCCCCCATCCCTTCAGCACCCTGCTTATAGTTGGATGAATAATTCAGCAGCCAATGTGGTGAAAGGTGGAGTAAACAAGTCTATTGCCTAATATCCCGAGAGGCTGCCAAAGAGAGACGAGCGAGGGCAGAGAGCTAGCTGAGATAGTGGAATGGAGCAACACAGAAGGAGGGTATCTATGGAAAATGGACATCCAGAGTCTTTCCTCATGACCTGCAGTCATTTGCACTTAGATTGACTCAGAGGTTGCGCCAAAATGGCACAGCTGGCTTCAAGTGGTTCTCTCTGCTTTCCTCTCTTGAGCCACACATTGGCAACCATTAATAATGAAATCATACAGTGAAACACAACACCTGTGAGATAGGGTGGGAGAGAGTTCACCGTCCCTGCCTTTCTGAGACGAGAGTTGCTGAAACAAAAACGAGGATGAAAGCAGAGTATACTTCAGGCTACTGTATAATACAAGACGTGACTCTCTGTCCGCTTGCCGAATGTCATGGAGAATAACTCTATTCAGGTTTGGAGTGCAGAGTAAGTAGCTTTTATTTTGACACAATCAGGTATACAGGGACCCTGCTTAAACACGAGACACATACAAATGAGCTGTAGAGCTTTTTGTGTTCACAGTAAAGCTAGTGCAGAGAGAATTCAGAGGACACAGTGTGCTTACATAACGAGCTAATGTAATCTCACACTGGAGTTATATTCACTGATTATGCAAGCAGAACTACTGATTGATGACTCATCCAAAATTCAATTATCACTCCAAACAGTTTTATCTGGAAATCAGATTAGGATTTTTTTAAGTACCTTGTTAATTACAAAGACACCAGGATATTTCTTTTTGGATCTTTTTAAAAATCTGCCATATTTATGAAGATGACCACAGCTGATTCAAACCTCGAAGCGGAGAGTTTACAGCTCTAAATCAAGAGCGGTGGACTGCACTAAACTATTGAGAGTGGCAAGCTATGTGTATGCGTTGTGGATGTTGTGAATGCTTTGTGGCCTGTGTATGTTTCTGTGTTTTTATGTGAGGGGGAGAGCCGTACTCACTGGCATAGTCTGGCTGCCGTGGAGTGCACTGATTGCAGACTGAGCCTCAGTATGTGTGGAGAACTTAACGAAGGCGCAACCTGGAAGAAAGAACAGATGCACACCACACACACAGGTAAACACACACAGACACACACGCAGTACATATACATATGTATAGATTTAAATAAATATATTGCATACCCTATACAGTATTCACTCAAGTGAGCATTTAAAAGCATACATTATATAATAATAAATGATGTTGAGTTATATCTGACACCACAGAAATCACTGTGCAGTGAGATGCTCTCGTTGCACAGCAGGCTGCCCAACTCCAGGCATTAGGCACGCAGACAAGCAGGCAGAAGCTACAGGCAAGAGACTGCACTGATGAAGCAGAAAAGCATGCTATTTAGCACCACATGCCTGTCTATGCATATTAAATACTAGCTAAACTGGCTAATATTAACTAGAAAACCATTTAGGATCTCAGAACAATTCATTGTTTCTACAACAAAATGTTCTGATCATTTTTTTCTGATTTGAAGAAGTCTGTCCGAAGGCCAGAAACAACTGAACCAAACCTCTTTGCTGTAACATCCTTAAGGAAGATTGTGAAGACTAGATAGAGTGAAAGAAATCACATTTATAATTTCATGATTTTCATTATATGTGGTCTGTCTATGATGTATTTTATTCAAAACCAACCAAGAAAGTGCACTCATCATATGAGCAGTAAAAATGATTTTTAGTTTATATTGAAATATCAATTATACTATATTTAGCATTCTGTCGGGGGGGGGGGGGGCAGAAACTACTAGGACACATGACCATCTATTACAAGACAAATGAAAATGCATTCTCAGTGAAACTTAACTGCCCACTCAACTGCTCTTGCAGGTCTCTGAATTGAGGTTATCAAAATTTGGAGAGCAAGAGTGAACAAAGATGCATAACCCTTGACACAGAAACATATAAGGATTGAATCTGGGTCTGTTGCAGTGAGCCAGCGGGACTATCCACTGAGCCACCATGTCCTCTTATAATTATACCCCATTTCACCTAATTTCATTTCATGTTAAGTTTTTTTTTTTATTATTTAATCTTTCATACTTTCAGTCTTCTTATCATCTACTCTGCTTGACCCAGTCACCCTGCCATTCTTCCTCTGTTAATGGGCTTAGCCCTATGGACACCAGCCTATCACAATGCCCATTCAGCTGTCAAAGCACTGCCCCCTATTGAGATATGGACAGAAAAGAGCTAGAGCTCATGATGACCCATACAAGGATTTTGCCACAGTAGTACAAACCATATATCACTATAATTAGGCATTTGACTCTTAATACAATCTGCGAGGCATGCACTTTCTCCACCTTTTTAAATAAACTCAAAAGAACTGAAATTGTAACAGCTAGGGAGCCCGACATATTCTTAACTCCTCAACTTGATGTAATTATGGTGTTGCATATAATCATTTCCAAATAGGATTTTGTGATGCTAAGTGCAACACATGTTTTAGTCTGTGAATGATTTTTTTATTATTTGATATGTTATGGAAATAGTAACACTACTACTATTACTACTACTACTACAAATAATAATAATAATTATAATAATAATAATAAGACCTTCAACTGGTACTGACAGCCATTAACAGACAAATAGAATTGTGATAATGTAACGGAGGATAATGATTTGAGTGTTGACAGTTAAGACTGAGCACAAATATTGCAGAGCCACAAAGAAGAATATAACTTCCTTTAGCTGTCCCCTTCCTCAGAGTGGGGACACTTGAATCATTTTGACATCCAGCTTTCTCTTCTCCTCCTCCAACCTAATGCAGAGTCAGAATGTTCTTCAAACCCTTTTAGATATAATTCCATAACAATTTCCATAAGCGCTGGCTGGGGAATAGGCTTTAGAGACATGAAAAACCACTAGTCCCTTTGCTCAAAAAGGCCTTGAGGATATCAATACTACAGTACCTGTGTTGCAGTAAAGGCCAACAATACATCAAAAATGCAAAAAAAAGAAAAAAAAAAACAGCATAATAATCATGATTTTGTGACGCAGGAAATTATTTTGAAATCAGATAAATGCTGACAAATTGTTTGCAAACTCAGCATTTTACAGTTACAGGATAATCTTTAAATCATTGCTGAATTTGGGATTACAGCAACTGATAATATGGGGTCTACTGGTTTGCTGGTGATGACTGTGTTAATGGAGAGACCTGGGTTTTGCATTCATGCAGCGAGACTTAAAGCAGATGGAAGAAATTGTAATAAAAATAACAATAAAAACTAAACACATCTATTAATATTTAAATGTGATATTATTTTAAAACTTTTTGACTTTGAAAATTCTATGTCACAGACATAATAATGTTAAACCTCTATCAACTAAGCAGTCAGGCTACTTATATCTGATGGATATGCCACACATTTTTAGATACCACAGCTGACACAGACACTCCACTGTCACTCCTTTGTCAGTGACCTAAATAATGCTGACAACTGTATTATGGCTCTTACCTTTGCTGTTTCCGTCAGGACCTCTTAGGACCGTGCACTCTTCGATGACTCCATAGGGTTCGAAGAGGCGGTAGACATCCTCCTCGGTCTGTTGTTTGTTCAGCATCCCCACAAACAACTTCCTGTCTTCTGGAACAAAAACAAGAGACAAAGGCTTACATTACAACTTTGACCTCAATTATGAAACCAATTTGAGAACATACAGTAGTGAAACGTACAGTAGAGTCACTGTTGGTAGAACAGCAACAACAATTTAAAAAGAAGTCTCATTTTCCACGGGAACAAAGACACTTTCACAGAGCCTGGGTACAGTAAAGTAACTGTCTAGTTTATTTAGTGCAGGTTGGCCTCAAGTCACATTGTATTATCTCTTTTCCCAGACTGATCATTTTAAATCTCCACTATAAGTGGGTTTAGTCCCATGTGGGCACATATACTATAGCAGTAGGGGGTAAGTGAGTGGTCAGGGGCTGGGAAGAAGAAAGGAGGGAAATGGTAGACTAATGAAGAGGTTTCTCACATGCTCACATGCAGACACAGAGACCCAAGACAATGAGAGAGTCTTTGGTCCTTTAAAAGCACGAAGGGGCTCTAGGCAGCTCTGACCTCCTACACACCACACTGTACTGGCTGAAAACTCAAGTTCTCTCCCTCTTTCTCTTTCTTTTACTCACTCTTTATCCTTCCCCTTTATTCATCTATCTCTTTCCCCCCTCTTTTCTGCTTTCCTTATTCTCTCGCTGATTCTACATTTTCCCCCTCATTCTTTTTCAACTGCCTGCCTCCCTCCCTTCCTCCCTTTATCTCTCTCTTACTCTACTAATTGCTGCTGATCCAGTGTTTTTTGTGTAGCCAGAGAAATATTTCAGTGTGCTCTTCAGTGAACAATGGCGTGTCTCTCCAGCGAGCAGCGAAGGCTGGGAGACATGCCATGAATAACGCTGACTTTTCAACAGATAGCCTGTATGCCACTGAGTCCTGTTAAATGCTTTGGGATCTGATCTTTACCTTGACCTGACACACTGTGTTTACTGATGTACTCTGGCCTTGTATGATTAATGCCACAGTGCAGCGTGTCTCAGTTGGCAGCAGAAGCACTAAAACCTTCCTTTTATACAGATTGTTTCTCCAACACTGACCTGTGCCATCACAGTAAAGAAACTGAGTGAAAGGCAGGAGTAGCAGCCGCTGCTGTGAAGAGCTTGAGAGCAGCAAAAATCGCTGCCAGGGGTATTGCCCGGTGTCAGGGTGACCTGCGATGACTATTGATTGTGTCGTGTTGTTGTTGCTCCCTGACCCTGACACAAGCCGATACCCACATTCCTGTAGCGAGCACGGCAGATAGTGTATATGGACATGGCGCCCAGCTATGGTTTCAGCACTCAGCAACCCCAATGATGCACCTTTAAAATAATCACCCGTGTCAGAGCGTTGTCTAGGGAGGGGCATCCCTGGTGCTGGCTCCTTATTGCAAGTGGCAGGATCAGAGGCTATGTATCAAAATGGAAGTGATGCAATGTGACATCTGTCAGGGTGGATTGGAGAGCATTTATCTGCAAAAAAAAGGAAAGCCCTGAACTGGAAAATGAAAGGCCAAGATGGTCCTTCCTTTTGCTGGAGGGAGAATATAAATTCTGAGGTTGGATCGGCGAGATGAGTCAAGAGTGGGGGATGGGGCTGGACTGCATATAATGCCGTCAGACCACATCTTACATACAGTCCTGTACAGAGATAGAGAGGAGATTTGAGCTCCTCCTGTACCCACTTTGGCTGTAATGTCCCCCTTCATGTAGGCTATGGGGGTCTGACAAATACTGAATTAATGCAGGACCTTTATCAGTTTCATGTCTTGCAATACAACACCAAATCCATTCTTCATTGGCCACTGTACCACAATATTAGTTCACAGCGAGTTACACAGTGCCTGTAACAATGCCTTACAGTGTTTTTGTTTTTTAGAGTTGTGTTTAATCTACTGTCTTTTTGCATTATGTGTGACAGAAGGACTAAGACATGTGCAGGTGGTGACTGCAATGTATTTGAAAGGTGTGACATACAGGTTTTGTTTTGTTTTTTGTTTTTTTGTATTTAGCAGGAGTTCCTAATCTGCAGCTGAGAAAGAGAGATGGAGTACATGTTCTGGAACGTAAATGTGCTTTGAAAACAAGCTAACAACGCATGAAAACAGATCATCTAGTAGATCTGTTCCACTGTCTAGGATTCTGCTCTGGCTGCTCTCAACTAAAATGCTCCCTTGGGAACTCAGGTCTTGTGTTCATTGCCAATAGAAACATTATCTCATTTATCTACAACACTGCAGCACAGGCAGTGTGCAAACAGATGCAAACAGAGTGAAAAACACCTACAGTCATTTACACATATCTGACAGGGGAGAAAAAAATGAGCAAATGAGGGACAAAGGGAGGGAGAAAAAAATTACATGCAGAAACAAGGATACCCTTGCATCCCCTGATACAGAGGATTAGAGATAACAGCTCTCTCCCCATGACCACACACATAGTATACACATGAGTGCATGCCCCACTGTTAACTATCTTGTAACTACAGAGTATTGACATTTTCTCAGTAATCACCTTAACCCGGCTGAGTGCTGCTGACTGCTATTGCTGCTAACTTCCATCCACTAACTGCAGCTACAAAACGCTCACAGCACCCAAGGCTGCTACTAATTGCAAAGCTGCTAGCTGCTAGCTGCAAGTGTAGTTAATACTAATCTCTGGCATAATCACTGTTGCATTATAGGCTGCAACACATATTACAAATAATCCTGCAATTCCACTGCAATGAAAAGCTGAATATATATGATACATGTGTCATATATATAAAAAAGTTGTCTTTCACTTTGGTTCTGTCATCAGCCTGCTATTTTTTATACTGATTCTGAAATCTGGATCTGTTTAAAAAAAAGAAAGAAACAAAAACCCTGGATCTTTTGATCTGAATTTGCAGAGATTTTATAGCCTCTGTTACTTTTTTCCTTCAGCATTAGTTTTTCTGTTTTTTCCTTTTTTTCATGAATCCTCAACTAAGACCATCAATATACATTTCCCTTTCTCCACTTCTTTGGGAGAGTATCTTACTTTCACTTTAAGTTAAAAAGCTTGCAATGCAAATAGTGATCTATCAGTTTATGGCTAAAGATAAGACTCCTGACATTTGTAAAACGGGACCACTCGTATGCACGGTTTTATAAATCTGAAACAAGAATGCGTATTCATGTTTCCACTTTTGTGCACACACACAATTTTGTAGTATTACAAAGTTTGATGCATTGGGCCCCAGAAGTTCCTGGACCACGTTCAGCTGAGTTCAGTTTTCGCAGTAATTCAGAAGCACATTGTTACAGCATCCTTGATCTGCAATTTGAACTAAATTCAGTTTTTGATTCACTCTGTAACAACCAATATCTTTCTCAGAATGATACTTTTAACTGGGCTGTTTCTGACTGAATATTAGGTCACACACAACCCTAAAACGATGCAAAAATGCAAAAAATAATTAGTAACTAATGCTTTAAATTGTGCTTTTCTCTTTTGCTACCTTCAAAAACAGGTGTTTGAGCTTCCTGCTATGGCTATTCAAGGCTGGTAAATGGCTTCAACTGTACAGTTTAATACAGAATAGGAGAGTAAATTATGAATTGTTTTTGTCTCCTTACATCATAACACAGCCTAGTCAATGTGAATATTATCCTAAATTAGAGGGACTCTGTAGGCCCTGTAGCTATTAAGAAGAAATATCATCACCTAAACAATTCAGGGGTCCAATAACCACCAGCAACTTCACTGTGAAAACTGTACTGCATGCTGGCATTAAGATGCATTTACAGCTCACTGTAGCAGGGTACTGTATTCAACTTCAGTGACACACCACTGGTGTCCTGATATTCACCTCCCCATCATGTTTAATTTACTCTGAGTTACTAAACAGATGCTTGTTTGGAATAAATGCATTGGAAATTAAACTCCAGAATAATGAATTGGCAGTGTGCTGTCTGGTTATAAATATTGATTTCTGATAAGATTTATGGGTCCATTTAAAGCCGTTCTAATCAATATAAGCTTTTCAGAATAAGCATGTTGCCCCTGTGTGAACTCCTAGAGTCACAGCACTAAAGCAAATTAAATCAGTAATATTTCATATCTCCCTTCTACATGCTGTAGACAGAACAAAAAGCACATGCATGACAAACAATACCATTGCAATTCCTTCCTTATGCATGAGTTCAAAGGCTCTGCACAACACTTTCTTTTCTTTGTTTCCACTGGAAGTTTGAAAAATCTCCTGCTCATAATAAACAAAAATACACCACATCACCAGCACAGTCTAATATACTGGAGACTTATTACACTGTGTTTGATGATTATTCTGCATACTATGCAAGAATTTGACAGTGGATTGAGACTTTTTGAATTGGAATGGGGCAGAATGGGAGTTTTTGGACCAACAAGATGAAAAGAAAAAGAGAGAATGAGGGGAAGCAGAGATGTAGAGGGTGGGAGAGAGTAAATGTGTGGGAGAGTGAGAGCGATGAGCCCATACTGTAAGTTGCTGTGCATACAGTCCTGTAGTCCTTGATAAGCCAGGATGGATGAAAGAGGTAAACCATTGGAGTGGGTAAATCATTGTCAGCGGTGGGTAGGACGAGCAAAGCGAAGGAAAGTGAGAAGGGGAGGGATGGAAATGGGAGTGAAGGGAGGAGGGAAAGCATACCAACAGCTTTAGATGCTCTCTTGTTTTCAAATTTCCCTTTTCTGACTGTCTCTTTCACAATTATTTGCAACAGAAAGGGTGTAGGGATGGAGAGAGTGAGAGAGATATTGTGACAGCGGGAGAGTGTGTGCTATAGAGAAAAAGTACTTGTCGTAAGGATGGGGAGGTTGCTATGACAACTACTTATACAGCGGGCTGTCAGTCATGTTTCATTGGAGTTTGGAGAGGAGGAGATGAATGAAAGGAGCAGAGGAGCTGGAGAAGGAGGGGTTGGAAAAGGGTCATTTCTCCATCTGTCTGCTGAGCCTGAGTGTAAATTTGACTGTCAGGCTTGCAGATAAGGACAAATTATGAACAATATTAGCTGGCTGATAAAAGGGAACAATAATGAATGGATAAATATATTAAAACCAAATGAGATAGCATCCAGGCAGAAACAGGGGCCCTGAGAAGCCATCCAGGTTTTCTCATTTGGAGGGGAAGATAAGAGCTGGAGAGAAGCTATGGAGAAGAAGGATCTACCATATTAGAGTTAGCTACTGTAGCATACTTCCTTGTCAAAAGAAAGAAAGAATCAAAATCACTCTGTAGCAGGAATACCAAACACTCTCCCTCCTTCACAAGCCTATTATACTTCTCCAATGAGCAGGATGCCACACAATAACAGTGTCAGCATGTGTTCAAGCATAAAAATCACAGGCAGAATGGAATGAAATTAATTAACCCTAAGAGATCACAGCTCTTAGCCAGTGGAAATGAATCCAATTTATTACATATAGGGATCTAACTAGGGTTGTGTTTGCATTAATGAGATGTGTGTATGGATGTGTGCATGTATGTGTGCATGTATAGCACGTGTGCCCTCATGTGTATAGGTGTGCTGAGGGCATCCTTCTTACCCTGTGTATGGTAAGGATCAGGGATAAGAATGGAGACCAACAAGGGAGTTGAGTCTGAGGTTTGGCTCAGCCATGAGGTGAGAAGCCCTGCCAAATGAACTTCTGAATAATGAGCCTTTTATGTGCTGCATTAACACCATAGAGAGGATGGACACATATTTTGTCATAGCGCTGGAACCACATCAGACACAACCCAGTTAGTAGGTTCCACCAGCACACCTTCAACTAAGAAAGAAATATGGGTTGATAGAATAATTTGTTTACCAATTTCTAAACTAAATTAGCACTCCTGTGTGTATGCAGCTGTCTTTTGAAGTTTGCATGCTAACCCACTGAGTTGACAGCACAAACCGTAAGGCCTACCATGCACCCACCCTAATGAGGTAGCTTATTAGCGCTGTTTCCCTCACAACTTCAGAGATGTTGCTTGGAAACAGCACTGTAAAGAAAACAATACTGTAGTTCTCACCGAAAAGCCATCAAACCTAGAGCTCCCTGATGTGCAATTTTAACACTTCTGTTGAACCATATATGACTGAATAGAGAATGAAAAATAGAATTGACTGACAATTTAATTATATATGAATGTTAAACATGCTATATTTCAATGTGATGCTTGCTCAGGTTGCCCATAAAATCTACAGCAACGTCAACCATATATCAGATCTACAGTTCAGTTTTGACATGTTCCCTTTAACAGTTGCTAGAGACCTGCTTCTCTAACTCTTGCAGCACCTATGGCGAGACTGGGTTGATTTCATGTCATAGTTTCATCGTTTTGGTGTCAAGGCTTCTCATCGGCAGCTCAGCTGCAACCCATAAAAGCCATCAGTAAAAATGCCATACAGCAGTGCATGCAAGGCCTTGATAGTAATTCTTCAGAAACAGTGCATCCCTCAATAAGCACTCCTCTGGGATGGATTCCGCCCCACTGCTTTAACATACATATAAGTATATACTGCAAACATGCGGGAACCTACACACAGAGTATGAAATTATATAAACACACACTCACATATAGAACAGCAAATGCAAACAAGCAACTTTATCAACAGGCACACATAAAGAAACATTTACTATGCCTAGTTCATGGTGTACTGTAAACAAACAGATATATGGTACCAAGAGGCAAAAAACATTGTAGAAACAAACAACATTGCAATGAGTGGGAGGCTGTGGTTGGTGAGTGTTGCATCACAAGCCCTATAGCATGTTAATCAGGCCAAAGAGCTTAAGATCAAACGGTAATGTGCTACCAAACAGCAGCCTCACAAGAAAAGAGAGCTTCTGTATTCCAGCCGTACACATGTCCTCCACACACCAACTGAGTCGACTCTATCTCTGAGGGGATTTGGAAACTAGTGATTGTGAATTCATTCTGTGCACTGGCAGAAATGATGATGGATATTACATATGACACCTAAAAGACTCACCCACACATTTATACATGCTCACACATGTTTGCATGCACATACAAACACACAAAATGCACATACAGCAAAGATTGTACGCATTAATGCGATCTAATGGCTGCTTTGTTCGGTGCTGCTGGCTGGGGGATCTCAGCAGCGTCTTGGCCCTGCTGGAAGCCTTGAACATACAATTACAGGCCTCTGAATTGGTTCTCCCTTCTCTAAACGTTCCATCTAAAACCTGTGAGGTGTGTAAGTATAAATGTTGGTGTGCATGGTTGTTTTGTGTGCTCTTGCTTTCTGTACAGTTACAGTCAGCTCATCGCCCAGTTGACAGCTTACACTCCCACCTCAGAAGAGAGCAGCTGAAAGGAGAAGAATAGAAGCAGAAATTGCTTAAAATATTTTATCTCCGCCATATATGTCTCAGCAAATTTACACTCAATATGATAACAAATGTGAAATATTACTCACAGCTTTGTGTCGACTTCAGTGCATTAAGGCTGTGGTCATAAATCCTGAAACTGCTGTGCAACGTGCCTACGTAGCTACTGTATATAAACATTTACAATATGGCTGTGCTATTTATATTCTCTCCCTTCATAATGCCATCTGAAGGGCATTTTGGCATCCGTTATGTTATGGATTTTCTCTCCCACATTTTCCTCTATCCCATTTATTGCCATTCTTCTTTCCTGTCCAGATTGTATTTCTATACAGTAGAATGGGCCTTTTACCTTTGGCAGTATTCAACACAGCTCTAGCCTGTTTCTTAATTATTTTCTCATTGCTCCACTGACACTGATTCATGAGGGTAACGTTGGACACACCCCCTTGGCCAGCCCCCTCGACCAGCCCCCACCTCCCATCCCCTTCACACAGTTTTTCTCTCTTTCCTTCCTCTTCCTTACAGTAGAGTTGCTCTCAGATCTCAGATCCAATCATCTCCCAGACATTATTTTTCTTTCTCTCTGGCCCCATTTTTGCCCCCCTCTGCCTCAGTATCTCCATCTCTCTTCTTTCTCTCATATTACCTTGTGATTATCTTGGCTGGCTAATGAGTTACCATGAAGGTAACTCATTAGCCAGCCAAGATTCGTGGTTATTTTCAATTAACTTTTTTCTCATATGGAAGGACAAAATGGACTGCATAAAGAGGTGAGAAAAGACTTAACTATACATTGAATCAAACTGAGCTCCAAAATTCCCCCACAATATTCCATATCAATATCTTCTAACTTCTTGACCTCCTGACAATTGCAATATTAATAATAAAATAAAAACATATCCAGCAATAAAAACAAAAGACAATAGGAAGTTTGACAGTAACACAAAGCAGAAATGGAAGATAATACCTGGAGCTACATTGCCTTTCACAGCAACAAAGTAAAGCAAGTAAAAGTGAAAAGAAATGACGAGAAAATGGGTGCATGAGTGCGACAGAGAGAGACGTGAACTAAAGGGAGCTTAGGAGATAGAGAGTGAGGGGCCATGCCTAACTCCAGCTCAAGAGAGAGTGAGGATGTACCAGAATATGGGCTATCTCTCTGAAGCTTTGTCTGCAAGAGCAACTGAGCTGGCAGATGACTCTGCTGCACATGGACAAAAGAGGCTTACAGGCCACCCTGCATGTCAGCTTTCCCCAGCCAGAAGTGTGAGAGCTGTAGGAGAATATAAGGTGCACTCGAGTACTCACCTGACTAGACCTACAGAGACCTTGGTGAAAGTGGATTCAGATTTGCTCTATGCATATACAGTATGACATCAGCCAGCAGCTTTGGTTTCCATAAATTTTAGTCTGAGGCAGAGCGTTTCTTTACTCAGAAAAAAAACTGCAGTGTTAACAGTTATAGGAGGGGGGGGAGATGATGTATGAGAGAAGGCTGCAAATACATAAGTAAATACATAAGCTCTAAAGCAAGTTACTGGTGTATTTTTATATTTTACTATTTCCATATTATTAGTTGGAGCAGATTTTTCAGGAGGCAAGATGCTAAACTTAGCAGGGCTTTTTAGAGCCTTTTCCTTATTTTTTCTTGTTGTGTGCTTTTTGAATCCACAGCCTCTATAGTGCTGATATGACTGCAGGGGGAGGACCCAACACTGTCAGTCACATTGACAGCCAAGCTACCTTATCTGCTCTCTGCTGGTGATGGTGCACTTTTAATTGGATAGAAGGTCAATCTGCTTTTAGAGGATGTAATTGTACTGAAACCATTTCATAATCCAGGACAGCCATACTGCTTTGTGGGCCTAAGGCAAGAATGTGCATGAAGCTTTCTTACTCTTCTGATTTTTTTTATCCCTACTTGTAAGAATAATCATTTTGTGGAGTTCTGCACCACTGTACTAATGAACTCCTGCAAAGGTTTTTATAGCATATCTTGTATATTACATCTGTGAGGAAGAGGAAGAGTAGTATGCATGATGACTGAGGATGTCTTTTGCTATTACTACTGTAGATGGAGCACATAGCTTATGTTGAGGTTTCTGTTGAAAAAAAGCAGCACTAGTATTGTCTTTTATCAACATGAGAAGAAACTGTTACAGGTTTGTAGGAAGCAGAAATATAAGAAGGGAAAGATGTGTCGCCATCATCATTAAAGCTAATGCTACTGGATGAAGCAACATCATACACCCTGGGAGCAGGTAGTTCTTTTGCAGCAAATTTGTAAGAATATTTCGCTGGAGAGAAAAATAATATGCTATATTTGACAATATAACAATGCACTTGCTTTCCTCTTCCACTTTTATTTTCTCTGCCATCCTGGGATAAATGCATTTCAGTTTTTGTCATGCAAACCATTAGAAGAAGCTGTACTATCAAGAAAAAAGTGGTTTCTATTCCACATGCCAAAAATACACTGTTGTTGGAGGTGAGAAGGCTGACTGACATTACAAATCTAGGGTGGGAGGGCTGGTGGGAGGATGGTGGTGGGTAGATTTATATCAGAATTGAGAAAGATGTGTATGGGTAGACGCGTTTGTAAGCACGCACAGAGACGTGTCTGTGTTTCTTCATCTCACACACTCATTGGAGGAATGAGCAGCTCTCTTTGTCTACCTCCCCAATTTTCTTGACAGCCCATTTGTTTTCATTTCTAGGAGATTTTGCTTCATATATAATGAAATAAACATCTATATGTTGTGCAAATCATCAAGAGGGAGGGTGGCATTCCTCATCCGATGTCAGATACATGTTGGCATTGCTATTATACTTCATCCATCAGATTTATTGAATTTGTTTATTGTCATGGCAAATTATCTGGTGTCCTGCATGAATAGAAATTGCAAAGCCTACACTCTGTTGAAGAAACCATTGACCTGTAAGACTACTGTACTCTCCGATTTAGCATGCAGAATGTCTACCTGCAATCTTTATCTTGGAATATGATTGATTTGAGGTAGTGCAAAAATTTGAACCTGTCAAACTAGTACTTAATGACGTTGCATTGCAAAAAGACTGTCTTTTCTCTTTCATCAGCTTAGACCAAACTATCAGGCAGATGGCCTTTTCCTCTACCCCTCTATCTCTTCTTAGCTCACTCGCTCTCTCACTGACAAACCTTACAGTAAGCATTTTAATTCCCCCTGACCTTTACTGATTTCACCCAGGCAGTTTTGCCCATTGCTTAGGGCCAAAACAAAATGAAATTTGAATTTCAGCTCAGAATAATTTAAGATGATCCTTTCTATGCAGGGAGTCTCAACTATTTTGTAGTTTGGGTGCTGCCAACTGACTAAATAGACTTTCCGTAAGAGCTCTCTCCCTCTATTTTTCTTTTGCCTATGGGACATAGGGATCACATACAGTGTGATGTGAGTGTGTGAGAATGGGAAAGACAGGGGCGAGTGAGTGAGCATAACGTCCCCAATCCAGTCCTCCTTTTCACATGCATGCGCGCACATAGCATACACACAAACGCACGCTGGTGCACAAACACAGACGTGCTCCAACTCGAGCACACTGAGCACCAGAGGGGTTTGTGTGCAAGCCTGAGAAATGCCATGTCAGCACGCACCACATGGAAGTTTAGAGGGGAGGGAAAAGCTAAATAGTATAAAAAAAGGGAGCGTGTGATGAAAAATGCATGGAGGGGAAAGGGGGACAGTGGCTCCCTGTACACAGCTGTCTACTAAGAAGCTCCTGTGGATCTTTACACTCTTTATCCAGTTGCCTCTACTGACAGTGCTGCTTCCCTGACTGACCACACACCTCAAAACAGAATTTAAAAAAGTGAAACTACACAAATTCTACATGCACACTCTAATACAAAAACCCATCTACACTGAAAAATGGCATTTTAAATGGAAAAAAAATATTGAGCTCAAGCATCCTCAAACACTAAATATTGATAGATATTGATATAATGCAGTTGCATTACTCATTCCCAAAAAAAAAAGAAAAAACTAAAGAACTGAAGTTACTAATTACATTCTGCAAAACTATTTTTGTTTGCTTGACTAACTTTCCTTCTATCCACAAATATAAATCCACAAAGCTTAACCATGTAGCATAAAATACTAAACCAAGGTGACATTTTCCATAAGTGTGCTTGTGTGCAAAATTTGTTTAGAAAGAAAATAAAATGCACATTAATTATAAACAAACAAATGATTTTGAATATGCTAAGATGCCTTTCTCCATAAAAATAAAATAAAATAAAATAAATACTGCTTCAAAACCACACAGCATAAAATAAATCCTCAGATACTCCTCCAACACATTTTCATTTTAGTTGATTGCAAAACTTGTAAGCTGTCAAGCCACAGTCTGGTGCTGGTTATAATCAAAGAAGCACTGTTCTGCTCCATTCTTCTCTATTCTCCCAGACAACCTCTGCAAGTCTCCTTAATCACACTGTAGAGGTGATGTAAGGATAGAGAAACACTGGTAATTAGACACCTGCAGAACAACTCAATTAATTTTCCAACCATCTTGTTCAACAGTACTCGCATAAGAGAAAGGTGATTTGTCAACATATGTATTTATGGTAAGCACATTCTTTTTTTCTACTGCAGATATTTTGGTTAACTTTATGTTTCCATAAGCCCACGTTGCTCTCTTTACTGTACAACTGTCCGACAATGTTAATCTGCAAAAGACAACCATGTTGACAAAATCAATTATAGAGCTTTGGAGGGGAAAGGTTAGGTATCAACACAGAAACAGAACGTAAATCTGCAAACCTGTTGTAAGACATGCCTTGAATGAGCCTACCTAGACCAAACTCTGCTCTTTCATATTCATTCATCATAGCTTGTGTATTTATGTATGCTAGTAATTGTGGTTCATGCTTAAGGTAATGTCACTGTGTATGTGTTATGTTCTGGGTGTTGTTATGACAGGTTATGGTTGTCAGACAGCACACAGACACACTGAGCTAGAATTTGATTTTAATCCTCTCAGTGCTCCATCAGCACTTTATCAATCACACCACCTGTTCTGGGAGGATTGGGCGTTAGTGAGTCAAAAGAGACGAGGGATGTCTGCATTTCAAATATCAATTGTGGCTGCAAGTGCGGCCCAGTATATTGAAGGATTATCTGAAATTAGTTTAGTTAATTCATCATTTTAAAGGACAGTTGCTTTGCTGCTGATTAGTTATTGTACACACTTGTCAGTTACAGATCCCTGGAGAGTCTGTGCTGTAAGGAAAAGAAAGTGAAAGGAGACAGCCTAGTAGAGAGGTCTGAGAAGTAATAACAGAACAAAATACAGAAGGAACAGATAGACTCAATCATCACCTGTTGCGCACTGTACTGAAATTAAAGATAAATATTTTTGTCTCTGTGCAAATCTTTTGATATGGCTGCAGAGTAAATAAAAAAAACGAAGGCACTAAATATTTTTCTGGTTGTTTGCGGAGGTGGATGTTGTGTGGCGGATGTGGTTATAGACGCTGTGAATTAGAAGAATCAATGTGTGAGTCTTTGTACAAAGAGGCCAAGTGGTGACCATCGCATTGACCTCTCCACAGGTTTCTATTCCCATAGTTACTGTTGCTACGATACTGGGTTCAGCTCACCATGATATAAATGGCTAAACAGAGAAACCCTGTCAGAACCCCGTCAGAGACAAAAACTGAATGAATACGTGCAGTAACTAATTTAATGCAGTGACTCATGGATTTCAAATGTACATTTCTTTATTATAAACCATATGACTAAAAGTGACTTGCTTTGATTTATTTGCTACTAACCACGTTTCCAATATTCATTGGAGGATTTGTGTTGGATTTTCCCCTGCAGTTTTTTTTAAACACTAATGTGAGGCAAATATTTGAGTGTAAAAACAGTGGAAAAAACACTATTTTAGGTTTATTTGGCATTGAACACGCATTTCACTGCCTCCCATTGTTAATTTATAAAATGGTTTTCTGGTTAATCCAGTAGCTCATGGAAAAGTGTAAGAGACAATGTGCCATTTTTTTTTTTTCAAGGATATATCATAAACACACTCTTAGTGGACAAAAATGGGTTTTTAAACCAGCATGTATCCAGAAAAAACATTTTGTGAAAACACATTTCATCTGGGAAGGACACACAGAATCATATAAATAAGCTTAAAATGCCCGAGGACAGCAAAGACAACGTTCTTTCCAAACTCTGGTTTAAAATGACTTTATCTATCTAACTAAAAATAATAATAGTTGAAATCCATTCATGCATTGTTTGCAAATTTCTATGTGCACAATACAGAAACACAACATAAGTTTGCCACTACTGATTTTGCTTTAAACAGTGGTTGTTTGTCCTGTTTCAGGTAACCCATAATGCTGCTGATTCGTTTCTCTTTTTTCACTGTCTAGATGTTTCTTGATGAAGTACTTGATATGTAAATTTTCATCTAATTGTAGAACCTTTCAGCAGACATTCTGACTGACAAAAACTTCAAATGACATGATGTTGTGACATAAAGCCAGCAAGTAGGATACGTACCCTAAAACTGTGTAGTACTTATATTTCTGCTAGCCCTGTAAGTAGTTGCTGTGGCTTTACACAACTAAAACCAGATGTAGCTACAGTTATTACATGTGATTAAATCAACAAGTCATTTTAATTGCTTGTTAAAAAAATGCTTTATTAACAGAGACTCTGTTAGTAGTAAGTAGTATTATACACCTCAGACATCTTATACTGAACACCTGGGGCAGACTGGGGCTTCGGGCCAGAATATTATATAATGAGTACTTTTCATAATCAACAGCACTCTACAGGAAGTAAAATTTCTTCTTCTACAGTGTTGATTCATTTTAAATGGAGGTTTTAACCTTTTTCTATTTCAATACATTTTGCCATTCAGTTCCAGAGTGAGAAATTGCGTTAAGTGTGTGTCCCTGTCACTTCAATGCACATGTTTCACGGTGCATATCAAAGGAAAAAAGAAAATGGATCCTAAGGTAAGCTACATGGGTTGGTTTCACTGAGTTGGCGAGAAGCATGGTTTCTGTTGCAAACCAGCCCAGTTAGAAGTCAAAGCTCGTGTGAAATTAACAGAACATTGAATATACTGTGTTATGTCAACCCTGTCTGCCTCTTTCTACCTGGACTCCTCCAAACTACTTTCACTCAACTCACTATTGCTCTGATACCTCGCCCCTTCCCTGAAGGTAAAATATCCCAGCAAGCAATCCAACAAAATTTGACCCAATGTTCTCCTTGTAAAAGTAAAGCTAACCCCATGTGTGCAGAGGCAGGGCAGATAGGAGAGAAAAGGGGAGAGGGCTTTCATAAATGCAAACCAGTGTGCTCTAAAACCACAGGGGTGAATATAACCTTTTGCATCAGAGGACAGTGTTATTAGCAAAGCCAAAGTCAGAGCAGTCATTTAACTGTCTTCACAGTAACTGCTTCTCCCATTTGTTTCAGTGGTGACTTCTAAAAAAAAATGCAAAGGGGATAAGAAAAAATACAAATGCCAGAAAATGAAATAATAGAGTGTTTCTAAAATTTCCAATTCAATTTCCTCATGCTGACCTGCTGGTACAAGAGAAATCAATGCAGCTGGGAGTAAAACGTTCTGAAGTAAAGGATGGCAATAGTCTCCTTTTTTCTAGCAAAACCAAAGACCATCTTTGTTTTGGAAGATCACTCAGTGAAAAATACATCTCCTGAGAGTAAAATACTGGCACTTTTACTGTCTGCAGAAGTAGGCACTAACCTATGCACTCTCCTCAGCTTTCCAAGTCAGGGCATTATATCACAGCTTTTAAACTCCACTTCTACAATGTAATGTGTTCAGTGTGGTACAAATTGAAACAAGAAAAATTAGGCACACAAATATACATATTTTCTCAGAATCAAACAAAGAAAATACCATTAACCTCAAGTGTTTATCAGAAGGTTGCTGCAGCAGAGGGAATGCACAAATGTCAATAAAAAAAAAACAGACAGCAATTTCCTTCTATTTCTTGACACACTTGTGTGAAAAGGGAGCAAAGTGAGAGATATTTACCTTTCCCTCTGCCTAAGGCAAAAACCATCCATCACTGTTGTTGTCAACACAACAATGTGGCCTGCAGGATCGTGGTGTGTACACCCTTTGCAGGTCTAAATTAAATCCTTGATCAGAGGTGTTACCTGGGATTAATTCAGGTGCCTCCTTTGAACATAGGAGGCTTAGACAAGAAATCCGGACCCGAATTACAGCCCCAACTTCACTCTATAGACATCAAAGACGTAGGGATAATAGAGAAACTAGAGGGAGAGAATAAGTACTGTCTCCATGGCAGCCGGTGATGGAGACCTCGCCTTCTGGGACCAATAGAACATCACATCTGCTGACTTGAATGAGAGAACAGACCTTCAGAAACACTACTTTCTAACTTTAAAGTATGACAGGTTTTAAGGTGTGTCAGAAAAAGTAAAGATTTTTTGCATTAGCACACAGACCATATAAAAGAAATAAACATAGATGGTCCTGAAATACAATGTCATTGTGAAAATGCCTTAAACCTGCATTCATTCTAACAGCCAGCAGATGGTGACTCATCTTGTTGCTTAAAAAAGTAGAATTTTATATAAGTCAATGAGAAAATTATCCTACTTCTCACTTGATTTTTCTTTACCTTAGTAAACATTAATAGTCTCAGTTGCTACTTTCAAGTCTTCTTCAGTACAGCATGATGTTCATTAAAACAATAAAGCAGGGTATGCTTTAGGACATGGCTACCTGGTCAACTGAAAAGTCACCACAATATGGGCATGCAGTGTCCTAGGGTTCTTACTCAGATTGACCCCTCATCCTTGAATTTCGAGTACAAATAACCAAGATGACTGTGGTTAAAATGCTTAACTTGAGGGTTTAACATGCAAATCTGCAAACCAGTGGGCGATACTACAATGGTAGCATTCATCTTTTAAATACAGGCTATACAATACCTTTCTTTCTTGAGCCACCCTTGTATAGTTTTGTGATCTGAACATAACGCATGGTCTCACTCACACTTTCTCATGTGAGCTAGATGTATCAAAATACACCATATGGGCAAAAGTACTGGGCGACCTACACATTTGAACTACAGGAGCTGCTCAGCCATGGAAACCCATGCCATGAAGCTCCCGGTGCACAGTTATTGTGCTGATGTTAATGCCACAGGAGGTTTGGAACTCTGCAATCATTGAGTCAGCCGAGTATTGGCAACTTTTACGCACTATGCACCTCAGCACTTGGTGACCCAGCTCTGTAACTTTACATGGTCTGCCACTTCACGGCTGAGTTGCTGTGGTTCCTAAATGCTTCCACTTTGCAATAATACAACTTACAGTAGATTGTGGAATATCTAGGAGGGAAGAAATTTCACGAACTGTCTTGTTGAAACGGTACCATCTTTAGAATGACCCATTCCTTCACAAATATTTGGAAAGGCAGACTGCATGGCTATGTGGGACTGAAAACACCTGTACTCAAAGATTAAGAGACTGTGTGGCCCAATACTTTTGTCCATATAGTGTATATCCAGTACAACAAAGGAATGTAGGAATGTGGGAGGAAAGCCTCCTCCCACAGTCCAAATACATGCATCTTAGGATGCATGTATCCTAAGATGCATGCAAGTGGGGATTCTAAACTGACCACTTGGATGTGAGAGTGTGTGGCTGTCTCCATGATGGATTGGTGGCCTATGGCATTACATTTGCACTGTGAAAGTGTTCAATTCACATTAAGTGATGGATTATCAAGGAACTATACTTTATTTATACTTATTTGCAGCTACATATTGTACAGAACACCCCCCCCCCAAACACCATATTAACAGGTGCACCTGTGAGTATAACAGTTTAGTGGCTCCAAGTGCAGTGACAAACAGAAATAGCTTATCTAGCCAAAAATAAGAGCAAGTTAAA
>VUQI01046764.1:0-11863 GCA_015106735.1 Paratilapia polleni | reverse complement strand
TGAAAAATAACTAAAAGTACAAGACCAAATAAAAGCAAGAATACAGGTACAAGGCACAAAAAATAAATAAACAAAATAAATAAATATAAATATAATTTAAAAAAAAAAAAAAAAAAAAAAAAAAAAAAAAAAAAAAGAACAGTTTAAGCATATGTATTAAGCATGTTGAAGCAGGGAAGAGTTCATGAAACATGTTGTACCTGCCACAGATGAAAGAAAATTGCCTCAGTATTATGTGTGAACTCTGACCTGGCTGTGTAAATCAATCGAGGTCCAAACCTTTGCTTTGATGCAGGTTTCTTACATTTGTTGTTAAAATATGTAACACTGTTTTTTTGTTTTGTTTTGTTTTGTTTTGTTTGTTTTTTTTTAACTTATTCTCAAATACACTTTTCAACCAACACTTCTCCTCACCACTAAGAGAGGGACCTTTCTTGTATTTAAAAAAAAAAAAATGGAGGAAGGTGACTGACTGGACACAATAAAAGGCCACCTAACTGTTTAAGCATGAAAGTCTGAAAATGTTCTTTTCCTCTTCCTCTTGGAGCAAAAGAAAGCTTTCAAGGTCCAGAAATTGTGAAATGTTATTTTTCATCTCCCTTTGCTGAGGCAAAAGGAAACCTGAAAAGCCATGGTTACAGCAGTTTAGTAACCATCCTATTTCAAAATTGAGGTATTTTCAGATGTTGTGTGCCATTCAGACCTCCTGGGATTCTCTGCAGTATGCTGCATGAGTCCTACCATGTCAACTGGATAAAATTGTGGAAACGTTTTTTTGTTTTGTGTTTTTTAACAGTATGCAATCACATGTTTCTTCTTTACCAGCCATAGCTTCCCTGGTACCATGCAGTAGTACTATGTAGCTATATGTGAGGGTGAATAAGTCCTCATTTACTCATTCTTACTCATGTTCCCCGTTTGTTTTGTTTTTTTTGTTTTGTTTTTGCCCCACAACTTGTAACTCAGTGTACAATCGTATATCTCTCGCATCAATTTTTATATATTTCCAAACTCTGTAGTTAAGTATGTTATGCTGCTTTGGTTGGTAATTTCTGGAGTAGCTCTGATTCATGCAATCAGTGTTTGGGTTCTGAGATGCCTTATCTGTTGTGACAAATAACTGTTGAGCAGCAACAACAACAGCAGATTATCATGCAGAACAGAGCCTTTAATGCAGCAGCAATACAAAATGAAAAAGCTGTGAAGAGGCATGATGTTATAAACCACTCACTTAATTTGCTGCAGAACAGTTTCCTTCTATCATATTAGAGCTGTTAAACAGGACCGAGTGCTGCACAGAGATGTTATGTCCCCCCTATATGAAAACTCATCTTTTCATCAGAAGCGCCTCCCAAGACTATTGTCTTCACTCATCAGTGGATGAACAATAAACCTGTTGTGCTCCAGATATCCTTGATAGTCATCTTTAAAAAAAAAAAATACCACAGGGATTAGGCCTATGAAGAAGTGTGTGAAATATACACTATGGTAACGCAACAATCAAAAAAATAATAATATTTCTTGATTTTTACTTAACCCTCTTCCCCACCTCGCCCATCTTCAGCTCCAATAGACAATTTAGGCTTGTCCTTGGCTCAAAGGCACCACCGCTTGAAATGCCTTTAGATTTGGTGCACACACACATCAAAGAGACCAGGAGCTTATTTTCAAGTATTTTGCACCCTGAGGCTAGGAAATACTTCTAAGGCCGCTGTATTCACTGTAAATAGCTTGGTTTTCTGTTCCACAGAACCAGCAAAGCACCATCTACCAGACAGCTGTGGGCATGGGCCTCCATGCTCTCCTATCAGAGGTAAGATGGAAAAATAACTGTGCATAACAGTTCTGATGATTGCTTTCCTAAGGTGTTGATCGGTAATGCTCACAACAACTAAACCAAGTCAGCCAGGGGAAAGGCATCCAGAGTGTGTTCTGCCTCTCACCTTTGAAAGATCAAACTTCTAGTTGTGTTTTTGATGGTGCTACCCTTGATGCACTACAAGTTTCTAAACATTCAGGGTCTCTTTTATCCAGTGTTAGTCTTGTGAGGACATAAACACAGCCAGAATTGGGTATAAATAGCATGCAATTCTAGGCAGATTTCACATGCTAAGTATATGCATTTTAGGCTGTCAATTTACAAATTTAAATTAAACCCAAAAAGGTTAAGGTCAGTGTTCATGGCTTGACAGGTGAAAAGCAAAAATGTGATATGACTTGGCATGCCATTTCATGATACCAGACTGCATATGCGGAGGTTAACTTTGATAGGCTATGACATGAATTTTACCACCTGATACTGTCATATTGTTATCACTAATCAGAGAATATCCACTTTTCATTGGTGTAGGAATTATCAGTTAAATGTTTAAGATGCTATTCTTTAGCATGGTGGTTTAATTTCTTAGTTAGACTGAGAATAACAATAAAACTTCATAATGTTATGTAGGTTTTGTGTATTGTGTCTCTCCCTAGTTAAACTGTACAGAGGTAAACTGGTGAGATTCGGCTCAGGAACTCACTAGACTGAGATTAATAACCCAAAAGAACAGAAAAACAGGCCAAGAATTGAATGTCAGAATCTGTCTTTTCCCTACCTCTTTCAAATAGTATCAATCAACGTAAAAGATAATGGTATCGTCTTCACTTGGTAGTAGAAATGTGCCCTTTAAAGATAGCTGTTTCAGTTTGCTGTATCTATTGCTTTGTCTAAGAGTCTCCCCTTTATAGTGATGCCTTTCTTTTTTGTGATGACTTCTGTCAGCCAGCAATTCTGATGCCTCGGAGTGCTTAACATCATTCAGACTTCTTCCTGTGATTAGCCCCATGCCTTCAACCATATATGAAAATTCATTTTAAATGTCCTTTACAACCTATAAAACATCCATATTGACTTGGGGCTGCCAAGCTGCAGGGTGTTGCTAATCAGTTCCCTCTATGGTCCATTTAGCCTCTGTGTCATTAAAGATAATACAAATAAAATAACAGTTAACATGAAGGCACTTTGAATCATTCCCCTAAAAAAAGAAAAATCTGCCTCCTTCACCAACTGTCAATAATTTGCACTAGAAGAAGATTTTATTTTTATTTATTTTTTTAGTTTCCCACGCTTGCAGTGCATTTGTGCTGAACAAATTCCAGTTAATTACAAGGCAAATGGTACAAAATGTGCTCTGTGACCATTACAATCCTGTTTGCTATGCTCAGCAAGGATGCATCACTCATCACACCCACACAAGCACTGTGCACTGATAAATGAAAACACATAAAGACCCCAGTTAACACACACACACACACATATATATATATATGTGTGTGTGTATGTGTGTGTGTGTGGGTACACACTTCTGTAAACCATACATGCGCACAGCTTTTTATCTGTCCTGATTATACACATGCATCGTTTTAATCTCTCAGCTTCACACAGATGCAAAATTTCAACACTTTGCTCTACCCTCTCTTGACTTTGACCAATATTATGAAATAGTGGTATTCAGCAATGGAACTTTAATGAAAGGTTTTGCAACGAGGAATAGACGCTTGGTTGATCTAATGAGATCCCTAACTGTTTCTGCCATCTGCCAGACCCAAGTCATGACATTAACTATGCAGCCATGCTAAGCTTTAAACCTCTTTTAGATGAAGCAGCCCTCTTTGCTCTATGCAAAGTGCTGATGGACAAACAAATGCACACATATCTCTGAATACTTCCAACAAAACAGTAAGCACACTGCAGTCATTGTATGCTCACAAAGAAAAATGACCCACTGGCCTCCATGTAAAGCAAAGTTTTTTTTCTTATTTCACTTTTTAGCAGTATTAATGTATCCTGTGTATAAGGCCTTGCTTTAAGCTATACCCATCTGCAGTTTTCAAGGGTGCCATTGTTCCACCTGGCTGGGGAGAGGTCACTGCAAGGGAGGAGAATAAATGTGTAGTGATTGACTAGTCTCTGTTGGAGAAATGAGTTCTCCATTCATTTCCAGGCTTCCAGAGGTGAAATGTCCTTCATAAAAGTAAACACAATCTAACAGGGCCGTACAACAGACTCAAAGGCACAGCATGGCACAATCAGTACGAAGGCACTTTGCGCCACAATCGTATCCTCTCCTGCATCCTGTCTACAGTCTGTACAATGACACACAATGCAACAGATCCCACTCAGGAATCTGAACTCATTAGTATGATCATTTGGGGACTTTTTTCATGACTGTACAGATTCATGTAATGTTCACTGTCAAACTTAGATTTTCTTTTGAAATATAAATGGAGCACATTAATCTAAAGAGACAGACTGATCAGTCATTTAGGTACAGTATATCAATGCAGTTCTCTTAGGCTACCATTCCAGGTTGGGCCAGATCTGAGGTCCCTCCTGGAAAGTAAATTAAAAACCGGAGCACCCATCAGAGACCAGTTTTCCCCTGCATGCTTTAATTGCAGTAATCTCTACACCAGACCACATCTGCAACTAATTGATGGATTTGCCAGTAGACCTGAGAGTGGCTAGGCTCAACTGTGAGCTCCTGTTCATGTTCAGAAGGCAGATGCTTTAACCCTTCCGTGGCTGTTGCTAGCAAGAACTGAAGGCCATTGAATCTTGAAGGCTAACCCAAAGATTTGTCCACAAAGTCTGCTTAATTAGAGAGAAAGATGTGCCTGGGTTTCTTTCATACATTGGTTTTGCATGAATAATTCAGAGCACATGAGGCTCACCGTTGTTTTTCAGCCTCCCTTTTGCTATTCACATTGCAGAAGAAACTCTAGCAGAATAAGGGACCCTTCCACCCTCTCAAAGCAAAAATGCTTACATGAAAAAACTGTAGATAGCAGCTCATCACATCCATGAAAGTTTAACTCATGGTTAGCTTGTAGAGGCTGAATATGTCAGTAGTCAGAAATGTTCTCTTACTTTGTGTGAAGATAGAGATAAGTCCCTTTAGTCACAGACAGACATACAGTGAAACACAGCAAAGCTTTTAGGACGCCAAACTAAAACTACAGAGCTAATGCTAAATTATGTCCTTACATGTTAAAAAAGGAATAGTAAATACAGTGTATGTGCATATATATGAAAGAGAAAAAGAGAGAAACACAGGAAAATGAAGCACTAATCATGTTTGCACATGTGCAGGTATATTTGAATATAGTTTCACAAAAAAGACGTAAGCATCGCATGTGTTTGGAGATGTGCTGTGTGTTGTGGTTGAGGCAAGCAGTGATCTATTCTTTCCCATTACCCTACTGCATACGTGTGGTTCATTTACATTCATGGTTATCCAGATAATGAAGCTTTCAATCCGGGGGATCCTGTGGTGAGAACAATGAACCCAATTACCTCCCGCCGCCTGTGAGATGGGATGGCAGACTCTGAGACAGATGGGAGAGGCTGCACTCGCCCGGCAATCCAATCACATTCATCTTGCTTGCTTCCCGTTTCCCCTGTTCATGTGTTCTTCAGCAACTTATCAACAGGCAGGGGCCAGAGAACCTGGGATCATTACATCACACACAACAATTCTGCAAACACACATGTGCACAAACAAATTCCCTGAGGTCCACTCGAGCCTCCACAGTCTATGCCCCGCTGCTGTCATGCACATCAGGTTTCTTGCTTCCTTCAAACACAGCACTTCACAATGATCTTAAGAGTTTGCATCCTTCACTTGCTGGAGGAGGAGAAGGAGGTAGGGAAAAGGTTTTGTGGGCGAGGTAATATCTAGCTCAATCTTGATCTCCTTATCAGTCAGCCAGGGTATGACTAAGAACATTCCTAATGAATTATGCAAGATACTCAAGTTTCATTTTTCTAGCATAAAATATGCTCTGACTGTATAGTTATATGCTCTGCCTGAAATATTTCAATGATCCACTCAGCAAAACATACTGGCTATATTAACAGCCCGTGTGTGTGTGTGTGTGTGTGTGTGTGTGTGTGTGTGTGTGTGTGTTTGTGTGTGTGCAATATGAAAGGAGATAATGGATATAGTGTAAACAAGAAGTTAAACAAGCATAATGAGCAACTATTTTGATCATGTCCCTGATGCACTCCCATTAAATGAAACACTGAAGATAGCTGTTGAATTAGTTCATTTATTAATTTACTATTTAAGATTTCCCACGTAAAAATATAAATTACAAATATAATTAAAAAAAACTACAAAACTACAAAAAACTGTAAAACAAACTTTTGACATATCATTTTATTCAATTAGTAGTCTTACCAGTACTCCTTTTCAGCTATAAAGTTTGCAGCACCAAGGCTACTTTTTATACATCTTCCAGAAGTTTCAGAGCTAAGAAAAAGTATAATGTAGTTCCTCTAAGAGAGGACTTGACATTCAACAGTAGCCAGTGATACAGAGTGTGCCTGGACTTAGACGATGCTTGAGGGAATGTATTCCACTACTAGATAATTAGCTGGTGATTGCATGAAAGCTGATACCGATTCTGCATAATACTCCAATATTTTCTGCATGTGTCATTCAAAATATAACCTTATCTCATATTCTTAACCCCCTATGGCCCCTAATTTTGACACTGTGATCAATAGCAATTGACTTAGTGATCGATGTGTCTCTTGAAGTTTTCCATCAGTGCTGCCACCACTTATGTCCACACTACTGTTGGGCAGTGTATGGTATGCTAGTGAGGATGTGTGTGTTAATGCTTATAGCAGCTCCGCTGAGTGGCATATAGGTGGGGTTTTTTTTGTTTTGTTTTGTTTTGTTTTTTTAATGATTCTCAGGAAAGAAACTTTCATTGTCATCTCATTGTTCAGGTATGTACACATACATACTAATATATCTGCGCAACTATGCATGTGTTTCCTCACACACACACACACACACACACACACAAACATACACACAAACATGCACACCAGACACACACACAGGCAGACAGAGACTGCACATCCACTGAACCCTTGGATGCATTATTGATAAGCTACTAATTACGCTTGTTGCAATTTCAGCTGACCTTTCCCAGGAACATCCAGGATCATTATAAGCTGAATTCTCCCTTGAAATTGCAAAGGTAATCTACAGTCCAGCTTCCTTGTTCTCCGTTTACCCCCAGTACTATCACAGCCCTCACTTCCCATGATTCACTGCAGGATGAAGATGTGTTCTTCCATCCCAATACAGTAGTAGAAAATGTTGGGGGAAAAAAAAGAAAGAGTGACCTAAAAAAAAGGCAGACAACAGAACAAAAGAGAAGTTTGGAAGCACTACAGTACATAGCTGAGTCAATCTTAAACTTCTACACTCTTACACTTTAGGGTTATAATGGCATGCATCATCATAGATTACCATTATGGCAAACCTATTAATGTAAAAGGGCAACCTCAACAGCTTTTCAGCTTAAAAAAATCATCTTTTAAAAAAAGACAAAATACTATACCAAAAGTGGTTGTCCAGTTGGTGCTTGGGAAGTTCAGTGGACAATCAAACTGCAAATCCAATAATCCCGGTTTAATGTATAGAGACAAATCAAAGGAAAAAAAAACAAAAAAACCAAAACATTCTGACGCATCTGAGGTGCTGGGCCACCATGTGGCATCAGAACAGCTCCAGTGTTTCATGGCATTCAAAAAAAAGTGTTCTTCCAAAAGTTATTCCCTCATTTAATGTTTTGATGTTGGTATTAGAGGGCACTGTCTAACACATCGGTCAAAAGTTCCCATAGGTCTTCAGCTGGGTTGAGATCTGTTGACTGCAAAGGCCAGAGCATTTGGTTCACATACTTTCATACTCATTTAAGCATCTTGTGAACCCTATGGATTAAGGCATTGTCATCCTGAAAGAAGCCACTTCCATCAGGATAGACATGGTTCATCATAGGATAAAGGTGACCACTCAGAACCACTTTGTAATAATATGGAGTGATCCTTCCTTCAGTGGGGACAAGTGGACCCAAACAATTGCCAGCAAAATGCCTCTAACAGCATAACAGAGGCTCCAGATACCCTTACTGTAGGGGTCATAGTTTTGGTTTTTCATTTAATTTGTCAAAAATCTGCACAAGTTCCATTTCCCATTGTAGAAAGAAAAGCAAGATCAATCAAGATGTCTGGAGAAAAGATCTGTTATCTTAATTTCTTATCTTTAATAGATCATCCAAAGTGACTGGATACTTCACATGAAACACTCATTCACTTGATTGTCATGGCCTGTAACAATCAAGCTATTTATCTGGTGGTTGGGCTATTTGCGAAAAATTACTTTCATATATAAAAGGTAGGAAAAGTAGAGTATGCACAATGTTGAAACACTAATGCTGATGTTTTTAAAGCAGAAAGCACAGTCCACAACAATCATAGTCTTCGAAAAATGCCAAAGTCTTATGATAAAGCAAAGAAACAAAGAGCACCAGCGCAAAGTGTTAAGTCCTGCTATTGACTTGGTGTTATCTGCTATTGTTGTTAATTAATAAATGCATGCACAGGTACTGTATCCTTGATGAATCATCTAAATACATATGATAATCCTCCTCCAACCTAAAAGATGCATATATTCAGAGGAATTTTGTCCACAATAAGGTTAGTTTTTACAGAGAAATAAAAATAGCACATTCTTGTAAAATGCTTTGAAGAAGCTAAGATAAAACATTGAAATATTTTAAATAACAGGCAAGTCTGAAATATATGTATGCCTATATTCATGTAAAAATCAACCTGTGTGAAATTGTATGTTAAACACAAACATTTTAAATGCACGTCTGTGTTCGCCGCAGTACTCAAAGATCAACCAGGGGCATTTCAGTGGTTGCAAACCTAGCAAATGGCCTCCCATATGTGGGCGTACAGTAAAATGTCAATATCCACTGAGTGAACCTTCCCTGCTCCTTGAGCTAAGAACCTGTTTCTTCTTTTTTTTTTTTTTAATTCTTTGAATATGCCTGTGAGAGACATTTTCTCCCATTGCTTTAAACAATCTTATTCGTCCCACATCACATGTGCAACATAATTGTATTCTGTTACAAGGTGGGATATCTCTTTGAAAAAAAAAACAATGCATATAAAGTAATGAAGTTAGAGCAAAGAGCTTCAAGGCACTATAAAATATATTTGTTTCAGTTTGCATGTCATTCAAAAAACATGACTGTATGAAAGGCATGGTGACATTTTTTTTTCTTTTTGCTGGAGTTTCATCCTCTTTTATCGTTAGTAGTTTATAGCTTTCATCCCTCCTCCTCCTCCATAATTTTCCTCTAAAACACACAAATATACCCAGCCAAAAATAAATAATCAAATAAATAAATACATTTAAAAAATACACATATTCGGCAATTCTGCCCATAAGAAGCAAGTATGCCTAAAGAATTATTTTGCTCTTCTACTGCAATCAGATTTTGTTGGTGATGGGAACTGACTCGGAACCAAAATAAATAGATAGAATGGGAAAAGGGCTGGGAACAGCAGTTTGCTGGCAGTGCTCTGAACCAGGTGAGCTGGTGCAGGCAGGGACGACACCAGCCAAAGGATTAATGGTCTCAGGGGAAGCCAAGGTAAGCCTGCTGCTCCTGCTTGACATCTTTGTACTTGTAAGAGCACAGAAATTAGCCAGGCAATGCAGTGAGTAATGGCCAGGGTGCTTCCATCAGTCCCATTTAACAATGCATGCAAAGCCAACAGAGGAAAATGCAGGGAGAGTGAAAGAAGTAAATGCTCTCTAGAGCATGTGTGCAGAGTTGCATTTAGCAGTTTATCACGTAAGATGTAGTGCTGTAAATGCAACAAAAATATCACACTTTTGCACTGTCTATTAAATTCATAAATCAAATATCAGACATATAGAACAGGTTTTTTCTCTTATATCCTTTTTAGTATAATCCTGTAATTTTGGTGGTATTTGCTAACAAAAAAAGAAAGAAAATGTGCAATAAAATATATAAATAAACAATACATTAACCTGTTTCCCACAGCACACTCTGTAGATTTAGTGTAATTTAGTGATTAAGATAAAAAGATGTTTGAAATGAATCATATTCCACTTTTGAACTCATTTAGCAACGTGTGTTCATCTTTGAGGAACTCAGTGATGGAATGATGTTTGAATATTACAGTGCTTTTGGAGTCGTTCAGTGACATACAGTCATCTGCCGTAATGACTCACCGTGGAAAAAAATATCAAAACGCCCACACACACACAGACTTCTAAAACCATTCCTGCAGCACAATCCACTTATCCACTATCCATCTGTTTGTTTGCTCGACTCATCATTTCTCAGTACTGTATCTGACATGAAGTCAAGTCGACCTCAGTCACTGCTGTCTGCAGAGAAAAAGTTGCCTTGGGGCCTTAAATGATATTCAATAACAGATCACTTTAAGGACTTTGTCTAATTATAGCTTCAGCATATCTTCATAACAATAACAAACAATATTTTGTCATCATTTTAAATTCTCCTCTCTACCATAGTTAAGTTGAATAAATTGTGACTACATGTTCTTCTAACAGTTTTTTTAATTTGTGTCTGATTTTTGTTTTACAAATAAGATTTTCTTTAAACTAAAGCACTGCTCATTGGACTAGCTCTATCTACACATGAGCAAAATCCATCTACAAGGGACAGGATCTTCGGCTTTTTGGTTTTCATTTATGGTTCACGTGAAGTCTGAATTTTATTGGTCAGCCACATATGAGCAGGCTTTGGTTGCATGCAGGTTAAACAGAAGGAAATGAGTATTGCATTTGCTTACATGCAGTCTTGAAACCACTGGCTATTGTCTGATGTCGATTTTAGCTTTTTATTAGCGTTTTTAAATTTATAAGCATGAGTAAAGAGTTTGTTTACACACACCAACACATGCATTTGATATTTATTTCAGCTCTAATACATCCATTAAAATCTGAGTATTCCCTATTCAGCCTAGGCTACTTCTCACTTAGCCCATATGTATAATGTCTTTTATTTGCTGATAGAAATGGTACTATGAAAACAGGGACAACATATTATGAAGGGTGCTGACAGCAGTCCAGACCTACATGGTGCCTAGGCCCCTCCAGATGTTCACATATTGTATCATACACACACATCAGTGCACTCTGCTCAGCAGAGACTTATGTCCCCGTACACACCAAATGTCAGTGACTCACAAAATGCTCAGAATTGCGCACATGCATATACAAAGGATTACCAGAAAAAATAGTGAGTATAACACAAATATGTTTTTTAGAATAAAACACTATTTATACGTGTTTTCTCAACTGTTTTTCTGGCACCCATACAAATTTCTACCAATTTTGTTATTTTACACAGAACTTTGGCTGCTTCAGTGGACTGGTGTTTTGAAAACAAATTGCATCCCTTCATATGTTCCAAAGAAAGAAAAAAAACGCAGCAGCACTTGTAATCCACATTGTGGTTAGGCTTGCAAGCAGATTTTTATAAATCTTCTTAAACCTACAGTGGTGTGAAAAAGTGTTTGCCACCTTCCTGATTTCTTAGTTTTTTGCATATTTGTCACACTTAAATGTTTCAGATCATCAAACAAATTTTAATATTAGTCAAAGATAACCTGAGTAAATACAAACTGCAGTTTTTAAATGATGATTTCATTTATTAAGGGAAAAAAGATATCCAAACCTACCTGGCCCTTTTGAAATAGTAATTGCCCCCCTTGTTAATTCATGAATTAACTGGGATTAACCACATTTTTTAGAAAGCTGAGCTCAATTTTACCAGCCACACCCAGCCCTGATTACTGCCAGACCTGTTGAATCAAGAAATCACTTAAACAGAACCTGTCTGACAAAGTGAAGTAGGCTAAAAGATCTCAAAAAGCAACACATCATGCCACATCTAAACAAACAGCTGAGAAACAAAGTCACTGACATTGATCAGTCTGGAAAGGGTT
>VUQI01046763.1:0-13986 GCA_015106735.1 Paratilapia polleni | reverse complement strand
TTAATGTTGATCACTAATCAATCATCATCAGTGTGCCCTGTCTTTCACATTGGCTAAATGTGTGAATCCCTCTCTTGCATAACCAACTGCCCTAGTTGGCACAAAAAGATACTGATTGACTGAACATCTACTTTGATTTAATTGTCCCTTTAAAGAGCTCTAGGGTTGGACAAATCATCTGTTTTTTTCTTACAGTATTTCATATTTTTTATCAAAATGATATAAAACACTTAGTGAAACATCTAAACCAAATACTCGTTTCTTTGTTTGTATGCATGTTTGAATGGCTGTACACAAAAAGAAAAAAACAAATCAAAAGTCTGCAAACGCATTGTGCATCAGCTGGTATTCAGTTTATCAGACCTAAACAGTTTGATCCAAAACTACAGTCAGCAATCAAAAATCATACGAAAAAATGTAATTTGGAGGGAAATGTGGATTTTTTTTCTTACATACTAATTTGTCAAACAGACTGAACAGCTACGTCTGAGGTGAGAGACTAAGAGCAAGCATAGATGCAGTGCAATGAGTTTATGCTTGTCATTTACCATTTTTAATACTCAGCTGTCAATTGCCATCATTCAAGTGACTGTGCACTTACATTAGATATTTTTTCTTTCCTTGCAGAATAGCAGTTTCAAATGAAACTCAAACAGATGTCAAAACTCCAAGAAGCAATAAGCTTATTACATTTGAGTTGAGGCAGTAGTATGAATCTATGGCTCTGAATTCCAGTTGTCAGTTCACCATTGCAGCTCTATTATTTGTAAGTGCCCAAGATGGAGCAGAGGACTGGATTTTAGACATAAAAAAAAAGACATAACACTACAATGGAACAAAGAAGAGAAATAAATAAATGAAATTTTGTATTCAAATGGACCACACAACATCTGTTTCAAAGGCTGTTTTACCACTCAATAAACTACTGAATATGACTACCAAATGCAGGCATTTGAATATAAATTCATAACAATCAATAGTATTACATTTTGTCATTTTGGGTTTTACTTCTATTCTCAGTGTCTTTGGTCTCAGTTGGGGAGGATTGCATTTGAGCCTTTCAAAGAGAATCACCTGCCGTCATACCTTCGGGCATCAAAAGACTTTCAAAAAACCCTCTAAAAAACCTCTAATAAGACATCATGAATTATGCTGCAAGATACCAGAAAGAACAATGTTTGAAGCTGAATAGCTGCTTTTCTGGCTTGATGAATTGGTGCCAGCCAGAAATTGGTAAACTCCGAAGGTAAACATACAATGATAACAAAGATGTTCAATTCTATCCCTAGCTCTAATATTCTGTGTAAAAGATTTTAGCTTTTGCTTTTAGCTGTGCTTGGATGTAGTTTTGTCAGCCAATCGCTTTGTTTGGACGGTCCCACAATCAGACTAAGCAAGTTCATTCAGTACAGTTCACGATCAACAACAACGACAGAGGGCAAAGATAGATCAGGAAAAATGTTATTTGGATTAAAGGACGCAAGCCTTCACAGAGAGAAATGGAAAGATACTGATCAGCTTTTTTTTTTTTTTCACAATCCTCACAGTAAGAGTTCCAACTTAACAACACAAACTCTTTCATCTGGAACATGTCCTTGCCTGAGATGGATGACTTCTGTCAAAAAGAGCCAACCCCCCCATCTGAACTATGGCCAAGACCCCACCTGATTTACATGAACGTACAGAACAACACCATAAACACCCCACATTCACTTTATTCCTCGTGGGCACGTTGAGCCCCTCCCTGACTGGCTCCTGACAGCCTCCGTGTCTTAGCTGGGCTGGAGCCACTGAATCCATCATCTTTCTCCAACTCTGCCGGTGTGACCGTCTGATCAATGATACCACTAATAATAACTGCCACACTGTCACCTCACCTCTCATCATCCCAACTGGCACAGCCGGGGGCAGCTCTCTGCAGATTGCCTCTGCAGATTAGGACTCCATTAGAGAAGCTATTTACCCACCTTTCCTCCCCTCAGGCTCCCCTTCACTTTGTTTGCCCAGTAAAAGACCCCATGGAGGACAAAATAACCTTTTTTTTTCAAAGTGAGAAAAAACTGTTTCATGAATATTGCTCCAAAGGCATCTGATAATACTGGAGTCCAGAGTTCCTGTTTTGGCATACCGCTATAGGAAGGATCTTCGTAAAGTTTCAACTTTGAGGCTCGTGGTAAGAAATTGCATTCAGCTTTTCTCTCTGTGAGCCTCATTCATCATTTTGCCAGTACACACCTTCATGGCATCACCCACACAGTCAGTTAAAGGTTAGCCTGGCACACAGCCACTCCTCTCCTCTTTATTCAGCACTCAGTATGTAGAAACAAACTTGGCTTCGCAGGAATGAAAAAGCATATTATATAACATATTTATCTTGTGTGATTGTTTTTCAGATAGTATTGCAAAAGAGAGGCTGAAATCTCTGGTTACCCCCTTCATGCTGCGTCAATGGTACGGCAACCCGTAAATCACTGGCCCTGGCATCCCAGCCCATTACAATAGTCACTTAAACCAATCATTAGAGAAAGAACAGCCATTGCATCTCTGCCCTTCTCTTCCATTACCACTTCTGTATTAATCATCTGCTCCACTGCAAAAAGGAGTGCAAAGGAAACAAAGGTTCTAATTTAACCCCAAAACAGCAATACCAGAACTTTTAGCTACACGAGTAAGTTGATTCAAACTACCGTGGACTCAGGAAGCAGTGGTAAGAATGTAAAATATTTCAATATGTAAAACCTATATAACTTGAAAAACATATAACTGTTGGAAATGATGAACACTGGCTCTTTTAATTATGCACAACAAGCCTTGTAAATCCAATATTCACCCAGTAGGGAATGATTTGTGGAAGAATGGCTCCTATTACACAATAGAAAAATAGGTATTTAAGCAGATACAAATGATCTATTATGATAATGTGACTCCCCTGCCTCTCGGATTTCCCAAAAGGCAGGAAAAGTGTTTTGAATTTTCAATGCCAATCTGTCCTTACTAGGAGAGAGAAATTACTAGAGTGAATCTCTTCTCTGCCAGTCCATTATCAGACCAGCTTCTCTCCAGGTAATTTCACTGGCAAGCGAGTGTAGTCCTGATAGACAGAATGGAAAAGAAAAATGTCATATTTCCCCCCACCACTCTTTAATTCATGAGTCCTCTGCCTTATCAGACCACTGGAGTCCTGACCTGTTTTACTTTCTGCAGGTGTCCATTATGTGTGTGGGTGTTCTTCTCCCGGAAGACTTCATTTTTTTTTTTTTCCCCTTCCCCTAACACTGTGCAGGCCAAGGTTCTCCTGCTTCCCCCAAGGGACTGATAACACCTCACACATACTGAGTCAAGGGGATGGAATGGGATAAGACTCTCTGAATTCAGAATTGGTTTTCCCTAAATTTGATTAGCATTTCATAGTGCTCAATTTTCTTGCCCTGCACCAAGGGCAAGCTGTGGGATGATGCAGTCTACTACATACATGCCAGACACACGTAAAAATAGTGCTGGCAAAAATACTTTGCATTTATTTCAAACAGCTTGGGGAAGCAGTAGGTTAGCGTCAGCGACAATGAACCATAGAAGGAGTATCAATATGCTAGCTGAAAATTCTACTTTATCATAGCTTGGATTTCCCTTTTGAAGTTTTGAATATCATTTCTTTTGGCAGTAAAAGTTGAGCCTGCCTCTGGGGGGCATCCCATCTCCTTAACTTGGGACCAGTTTGGCGAGGAGAGATCTTACCAGGAGCTTATGCTCTTGACAATATCGCTCCTGGGATTATTAGGAGAACTCAATGCAGGAGAACAACTCCTGCAGAGGAGTGTGAAACTGAGGTGGACAGGAGCCTTGTCTCGAGTGTTGCAGTCATTGTATCTGTCACCTGGTTGTTGCAGTTTTATTACGATTTGTAATAGTTTTTTTATTTTGGATTGGTGTGTTTATCTGTTGGGGCAGCACGGTGGTGCAGGCAGATCACCTCACAGCAAGAAAGTCCTGGGTTTGAGTACACCGGCTGGGGCCTTTTCTGTGCGGAGCTTGCATGTACTCCCTGTGCTTGCATGCGTTCTCTCCGGGTACTCAAGCCCCCCCCCCAGTCCAAAGACATATATGGAGTTAGGTTAATTGGCAATTCTAAATTGGCCATAGGTGTGAGTGTGAATGGTTGTCTGTCTCTCTGTGTTAGCCCTGCAACAGACTGGCAACCTGTTCAGGGTGTACGCCGCCTTTCACCCTATGAAAGCTGGGATAGGTTCCCAGCTGTCATAGGGTAAACCAGGTAAACCAAAGTAATTCCTATAAGAAGCAAAGACAAATAGTAACTCACGACTAAACAGTCATATGTCCTAGCTAATGTGTCTAATCAGCCCAGTGACACAAAGCAGGTTCATGTTAATGAATCTGCACATAAAGATAATATCCCTGTCTATGACTGAGTATGAATAAAAACAGAGTAGGCTGATTGCACTGTGACTGAATCTAATCAAATCAAAGCAGAGCAGTTAAAACATAATTAAGAAGGGGATCTGATTGTAGATGGGCTTTTAGTTAAACCCATAAGTCACGAAATTGATTAGGGAAGATGAGTAAAGACACCAGATTCCAAGGATGGATGTCAATGTATGATATATCACAAGACAGGCTGATCACTCTGTATCATTATGGTATGCACTCCTGCGATCAAAAAATGTCAGCTGGAAATGTTTTCATAACTTTTGACCTATTGGTAAATTGATGTTGATGTCGATTTGAATCAGTAGCAAAGAGGGAACCATTTCATCAGTTTTAATATAAAGGTAGCAATATATACCACAAAATCTGTTATTCATATTGACAGAAACACAAAGTTGGATTATGCCAGCCAGGCAGTTTAGATATCCAACCATTATGGATAGCTGCTTGTGTGGAATATGGCAAGAGTGAGGTATTACCTGAGTACAGATTTCCATCAATCATATCAAGCAGAATAATATTTAAAACTAGGGAGGCACAGCTAAGGATACAGCATCCATTTGTCTTGTCCTTCATTATGGTCTTTCTCTATTTCCATTGATTGGCTTCAGAAAATGAATGTTGGCAGTGAGAGAGAAGATTTAGAAAAATGATGAAAAGAGAAAGAAACTGTGTGCAAAGGAGACATGGGGAAAAGAGACAAAGACATAGTGACAAGATTAGAATGGTAGAAAATCTCAAACCAACAGTAATAGAGGAGCAGGGAGGTGAAAAACAGACAGCAACAGCATGTCAGGGTGAGGAAAAACAAAAATAAACCTCAGACTTTTAACTTGAAAGTAGAAAAAACACACAGCCAGATCATGATGCAGGTTAATCACAGGTTTGGCCCTCGTCCAGCTGCTCCTGGTCACAGAGAGGTCAAGTAGGCCACATCCATCAGCATAGGAAGACAGGATAGACTCTTAAGTGGCCTGGTTCCTCCCCTTCCAGCCACTACAGAGTGATGACGGCCTTGTCTGAGATAAAGGGTGATCCATTGGCCTGATTTGTAGCCAGTAGGACAATTTCAATACCCATCTTTGGCTTGATAGATGAGGCCCCTGTTTGATAAAGGGCCAACTTGCCATGGGGCAAATAGGGATGAAATTGCAGCAGTCGGCTTTATTTTGTCCTCTCCTCAATCCATAGCAAAAACAAGGGGGAAGGGAAAGAACTACATAATGTAAAACAGACACAGTAAAAATTAATTTCTATGGAATATTGCTCTTTTTGCTTGTGACGGAGACTGAGGTTGTCTTTGATCACAAGCTCATCATGTTTCTTTAAACAGCAACAGTCAGATTTTATTACATGACTGGCAGAAAAGAGAATAAAAAACATCTTTAAGGGACTCGGCTGCTCAGGGGTATAAATGGAATATTAAATGTTCTAATCGATAGGCTTGGTTCAGCTGTAGTAAAATAAGATAGCGCCAAAAGATCCACTTCAGCCTCCTGTCAATCCTCCCACTAGACTGAAGCTTACACTGGATAACTGTTAAGTAGGGAGACGTGTCAACTTCGGTTGCCAATCAGAAATCTACAGAATTGATGTCAGCTAGAGGGTATGCCCGACATTACTGCTGAAGTACCTGGATCAAGTTCCTTGGATTCCAAATTACACTAAAGGACCAGCATACTGATTGAAATCTCTCGAGATATCCATAGTCCAGAGGCCGTATATGTATCTTTTCAATTTCAAGGAGTCAGGCATCCAAAATTGCCAAAAGCCTTTGGGAGCACTGTCTTCTTTGTTAAGTCCCAGAACATCTCTGTGGTAATTAGGACTATATGTTCTTTAACTGGCAGAATGGAGGACAAGGAAGTGTGGTAGGACACCTTAATGTCATGCCTCATCTAAGTATGCTGCGAAAGTCCCTAAAGTTTTTGTTTTCTCTTTTTTTTTTCACTCCACCCATGAGATGTAAAATAAATATACTCTGGGTGGGGGTGACAGGATTCATGTGGGAAAGCTGGATAGACAAGAAAAACAAATAATAATAAAAAAAAATTTTAAAAAGTTAATGATTTTCAGGAGGTGGCTTTAGGACACTAGAGACATTAGTGTGTGGTCTCTGGAAAAGAGAAAACTGATTATTTAGCCAATTACTCTTTTATATCAGCAATTTCCAACATTTCCAGTTAGTAACCTGAGCAGTTTGAGTGTACTCAGGTAACCCTTTATCAACACTGCTTGTGCACTGCTGTTTCAACAAATTATATTTTAAACAGGATTCACTGTTTTTAATTATTAATTTTTACAAAATATGATACATGAGGTGTTTTTTCACTGAAGTGTACTGTCAGTATTTGCCTTCATAGTACCATCAGTTGACTGGGATAAAAAAGGGATACACCATTTAACCACCTGAATCATTTATCCATTACTTGTAGCTATTTCATCCTTTTAACTAGCACTCTCATCAATCGATTATCTAATGATCTTATTTTTTTAGCTTCAGTACTGTGTTAAAGTCTTGAGCCACCCCTCATTTCTTTATATTTTGCTTCCAAGGAGCCAGACTTTCATGTAATTTTTTAAAGTGGTCTTGAGCAATAGTTCTCCAGGCTTTCTGAAGGTCTTTTTCACTCCTTTTCACTGACCCATGAATCACTCAAGCATAAAAAGGCACCAACTCATGGAATAAACCAGTGTCGTGTCTACACATGAGAGACAACTCAGCAAAGACCCAATTTTAAATTGTATCTTTTGGCACTTTGTTACTAGCAGCCTGTCAAAAAAACAGATAATTTGTTCCCATTTCTTTAGTTGAATCAATTAAAAATGCCAAAGATAACACAGTTTGACAGGCATAAAGTAGTATTTTTGCACCAACAAGGAGATTCCCAAAGATCTATTAGCAGAAAGCTTGGCATATCTCGATATGGTGTGTAGTGTGTCCCTAAAAGTTAGAGGAAACTGGACAAGTGGAGGACAAAAGAAGTGGCAGGCCTGAAAAACGAAAGCAGAACGGTATCTGAAAGTCATGTCCTTAAAAACTAGGGGGAAAAAATCCAGCAAAGATCTGAAACAGGATTTGAGAGATGCATCTGGCCCTTCAGTTGATCCATCTACTGTTCACCGAAGCCTCATCAGAAATGTGTCAGTGGAAGGGTGGTTGTCAAGAAGCCATTCTTAAGGAAAGGAAACAGGGAGAAAAGGCTGAGGTATGCCAAATTACACAAGAATTGGACTCAAAATCAGTGGAAACAGGTCCTATAGGGTGATGAATCCAAATTTGAAATTTTAGTTCAAATCAGAGGAGGTCAGGAGAGAGGTAGAACAGTGAGTATCTCCAGCCAGTGGAGGAGAATGTCCTTCAAGAAAACTAAGACTACTTAAAGAAGTTACAAGAAAGCTTACCTAAGAGATTTCAGGCTGTGTTGAAGAATAAAGGTGGTCATACCAAATACTGACTTTTAAGCTTGTTAGAATTGTATAAACTCTGTTTTTCCATGTATTTTTGCACAGGGTTCAATAAATCACTGCACCCATTTCCCATTTTCCTAGCAAAATATGAAGAACTGAGATATGGCTCAAACTTTTTGCATAGTACTGTATTTCAGCTCTTTAACCATTATTTATTTACCATTTATCCAGTTGTCTGAACAATTTTTAAATGCTACAACTGCTTTTGGCCTATTGCTTTTAACTGACTCAGTATGTGTATTTCTAACCAAATAAGTTTATCAGCTTAGTTGAGTTACAACTCTCCACATGCCTAGTGCACATGTACCCTTGAAACATAACATAATTTGATGGATGAAATACTATAGGGATAGTATAGAGATAATGTATTTGTCATTTGTGAGAAGTGCCAAAAGAGAGGAGTGACATGTTCTGTAAGATATGATATAAAAATATGTGATTTTTGTCCATTTTTTCCCAATCCTTGAGAATACTTTAAATTCAGACATATTGATGCAATATGTAAAATGCAATTACACCAACCATTGTTCTGATTGCACCACCTGCCTCCATTAAAGTCATGTTGTGGAGTAATACATCAAAACTCAGCTTCTCAGACAGAGATTATTAGTAATCTTGTTTCTGCCTCCTGAGTCTCGTTATGCTTGAGAATTTCCTACATGTGCACTCTGAAACATCAATGGTAAATGAATTTTAAAGAGTTGGTCATTCAGGTTATTTTTTAAGGACACGCAGAGAATGACAAAGAAAAACATTAAATATAACGAAATGCTTTCAAAACATCAGTATCATGAAATTAATGTCTACAGAAAACTGCAGAAAGTGTGAGAATACCTTCTCTATTAACACGGTTCTAATGTAAAACACTTGAAGAAGAAAAAAAGAGGAAAAGAGAAGTCTTCCATTTAAAATCAATGGCACTTATGCACCCTAGATCAAGGGCTTTCCTCCCCAAAACTAGACATAATACGACATAATCATACTTTTTTCCAAAAGTAGATTAATATTTCAAAGCGTAACGCGCTTTCAGGGGGATATTAAACTAATTTTAAACCCAGCTGCTGTTCAAGCCATTTGCGTGCATGAATGATCTCTGTTAGATATTGCATTATCCAGGACAATTTTGTTTTCATCCTGTAATCGTGTTAATCAATTCAGTTTTCGTCCGTGTCATGGCTTGTTGCATATTCGTGTAAGTAAATAAGAACACTGATGAACACTGAACACATGAAGCCTCTCATTCACGGTCACCAACTGAGAGGACAATCAGGACAGCAGCTATTCCTGGTCACACGCCTGAGGGGGCCCTCAGTCTATTACTTTACTAGACAATGTTCAGTGATAGAGCAGTTGGCTTTTATAAGCACAAAGCAGTGAGTATTGCCCTGGTTTTCGACAGTAAGTATTTACAGTGCCAGTTCTAAAGGTCCCGCACTGAATGTCAGGAAGCAATCAAAAACACATTAGAAGTGTGTTTTGCATAAAGGTAGCTGAAATGTATCTGCTGTCTAGGGGGTATGATGTGTTACCATGTGTATTTGCATTTAATCTATAATTTATCTTAGATTTAAAAGTCAAGCACTTTTAGAGAGGTGAAGTGGTACATTTATAAATTTTTTTTTTTCACAAGAAATCTTTTAAGTAAGAAAGGCTTTTGTCTTCCTCTTGTACTTTATTATCACAGCAGAGCAAGAACTCAGGCTGGATATCTTTTTTTTGTGAATACGGGGAAATCATTATACACATTTTTATAAAGCAACCCTATTATGGAACCCTCAGTGTGATGTGTCGCCTATACAGTGACAAAATTAGATTTATTTACCAGCCATTTATTAATCATTTTGACTGGCTCACTAATTTCCGGGCAGAACGGGTAGACTCCGAGGATGTTTGTGAGGGATGAGTGCATTTAAATCAAAGCAGGATGTAATCAGCCATGCAGGGTTTTGAGCTGTCCCCGGGGGATTTAATACTCCATTATTTAAAGCAGGCCCTATCATTGTGAAAATAAAACAAAAAAACTGGCAAAGGTTACACAGGGCTGTCAAATATCAGACTAACAAAAATCACCTCATTTGTAATTTGACAACATATCAGATTAGTGTTTTTAACTGGATTTTTAATCTATGTGATGTCTTTTATACTGGAACATTTCTCCATGAATAAAATTTGAATCCAACAGTTTTATAAAAAAAACTATTTTTTGCTTTAACCTTTAATTTTCTTTTGTCTCAAAGTGCACTTTTTACTTGCAGATGTTGTAAACAGATGTATTCTCATAACAGCTTGGGCACAAAAGTTATCCATACTGCTTGAGTTCAAAGTCAGTGGGTATGCTCCAGTCTATAACTCTGTTGTTACCACTGGAGTTGCCATGCATTGCTAATCTGTTGGCAATCAGTCTGAACTATCTGAAAATGCCAGTTTTCCAGTTACTTCAGTATTTATTTATCCTTTACACGCTCTCTATACATGCATCAGTTTTCTTAACAAATGATCCAATTCAAGGCTGGAGCCTGTTGCAGCTTTCACAGGGCGAGAGGCAGGGTACTCCCTGGATAGGTCGCCAGTCTATCACAGGGCCAACAGAAAGAGGCAGACAAGCATTCACTCTCACATTCACACCAGTTTAGAATTACCAGTTAACCCATGCGAGTACAGGGAAAACATGCAAACTCCACACAGAAAGGCCCAGCTGGCCACTGGATTTGAACCCAGAACCTTCTTGGTGTAAGACAAAAGTGTTAACCACTGCACCACAGTGCCACCCTGTAGTTGTTTTCTTTTGTTTGTTTGGTTTTTTTTTTTTTTACCATTTTTATATATCCCTATTTATTTAGTCCTCTATTTGCTCTTCCATTCTATTTATTACTTTGCTTTTTTAAGTGCGTACTACATTTATGTATTTATTCATGCAGTATGTCATGTAAATTTTTTGCCCAAACTAATCTATTTTGGCATTTTCTTTTTACATGTCTTTATGCCTTTCTGCTTCATTATGCAAATGAGGTGGTTGTTACTGAAAGTGCACCTATTGATGACCAATGAAGGGCTCTACCTTACTTTGGAACTGAGGCCAATCAAGGTAAAAAAATAATACATCATTGAGAAGCACTTACTCTTATATTAATTCATTCCTACATTTCTTCTTTATATTTTTTAATTGTATTTAATGACATTTTTTTATTGAGTCATTCAGTCATTTTTTTTCCTTTCAGTATTGCTCCTCCATATGTAAGTCTTGAACTATGGTAAATCTTTACAACACAAAGGAAAACCTATTCTGGCACAGCAAGATTGCCACTGTAGTTCAACAGATGAGCAGGATGCTGAACAGGGAATGTAATGTTCTTACCTCACACATTTAGAGGAATCACTGATGGTTGCAGTAGACTTTTCTCTGGTGTTTTTTTCTAGCAAAACTGTACAGAAAGTTGCACACTAAGCAACCCTTCTCTTGACAGACAATGACAGACAAACAGGTAAGCTGTCAAATCATTCAAATTGCCTAAGTTTCATGGTGTTTAATCTTAAACATATAAATCTGAGGATGCAAAACCTTCCCATGGAAAATTTGGGTCACACTGCCACCTACTGAAAGGTGACAACAACCCTTGCCACATAAGGACCCTTTCATAATAGAAAACCTTTTTAAATGAATCTGCTTTCATACCAAAATAGAAAAGTATTATGCATAATGCTTAAATTTTCTTTTGAAGTCACTTTTGTGGCAGTTGCATTCAAAGCTTCCCTGACAAAGGCTTGTAGGCTATGCAGCTGACATTTTATTATACAGTAAATGTATAATTTCCCATAACAAGGAAATCAAATCCCCCTATTAACCACTTTAGAAACTAAAAACAGCAAATGAGCCAATTTGATATTGCTAGAAAGATGTGACTATTTTAAAAAGATAATAGTGTTTACTTGAGCCAGCAGAAAGTGGCACTCGTTGACTGATGGCTGCTGGGGCTGTGTGTGGGTTGTGATAAAGGACCTAGCCTGTGCAAAAATTTATTATATCAGTCTCATGAGAATAAAAGTTGTTAGGCAAAATGCTGTGTGTCATTCAAAGAAGTAATGTAAGAATGACTTGTAAATTGCTAATGGCATATAAACTACCTTTGCTTAAAAAAAAAATTATAATGCTTTTTGGATGGATGACAAAACTCCAATCCTACACATTGTGGTTAGGAGCAAACAAACAAGCATGTAGTGTATGATTGTCTATTATGTGGATAATAATGTAAATGAGGTGAGTGGTTAAAACTGTATCTCTCCATAGTGCTCACATATTCAATCCACATTCTCTTTTTGTACCTTCCTGTGGTGCCTAAACATTCAAAGAAGATGCAGTTAGTTCTATAATACCCTTCCCCAGTGTCTTCCCCATAGTGAGCCTCGCAGTGATGAAATGTTGTCTTCACAACCAATGAGTGATTATTATAACAAAAATTCTTTAATTAAAAAAACATATACATAGAGCAGTGCTGCATTGCCACTGTAAAACCCACACAGTGATTAAAACTTCAAAAGATTAGACAGCAGGATTATGTGCAGGTGCACAAAAAGTTCAAGGATTCATGAGACGACCTCACTTCAAAATCAAACAATCACCCAAGGGCTAATCAGAAAAGTGAGAGTGCGTCAGGAACACTTGTGCTAAAGCTGTTTTATATGTGAAGGTTTGTTTCATCGCCTCGGTAGTTATGTCATTATCAGCATTAAAGTTAAACAATTAAACAATTAACAGTTAACAATTAAAAATGCATTCTGAACGGAGATGATTGGCTCAATATATCTTGATAAATGCATCCAGGGGTTAAAGTGGGATTTGGCAGGTGGGGGAAACCCTAAGATCGGGTGTAGCTGTGCAGTGTAGGGAAAGAATTACTTAGAAATAAGTCACATGATAATTTGTACTATGTGTTTATATAATTTGCATTATGTAGTTTTTTCTTTGTGTACAGGCTGTGATCAGCTGACCTGTGCCACTATACTCTGATAATCACTGTTCTTTGTGTATTTAGCCAACCAAATTCAACAGTAATGTAAGCAGATGTTTCACAAGCTATATGGCTGCTTTCCAACCTCTAGACACTATAATGCTACTATAAAAGGTAGAAATTGGTGAGTAAATCTAATCAGCATCAAGCTGCCTAGTACAGTATTTTCATGCAACCATCGAATAACACAAAATTCAATTTGCAAGACAATTCACAAAAACATAATTCAGTGATAGATCATGTATAGATCCAATATCTGATTTAAAAACTCTAAAATGAATTAGGACAATACATGTAAACTTTAAATTCCCAATTTATAAAATTTCACTTGGTGAGCAGTGCTTACTTTCAAAAATAATCTTTCATCTTCCTGCCCTGTCCTCTCTTTCTCGTGTTTCTCCATCTCTTAGTGTTGCACATTAACTTTCTCTTCCTGGGAAATAGTTACAGTAACTGTACATTTAGCTACCAGACACATTTTGTGACAAACTGTGCAGACAGTTTGTGTGTTTGGTGATATTTGTTGAGAAAAGTTGCATTTGAAATTTCCTGCCACTTAAAAAAAAAAAAAATAAATATATATATATATATATATATAAACTTAGCACAGTGAGTAAGAAAATTTGTCTTATTTCTATGTTGTAACAATGCTTCTTGGCAATAAATCTCATACCATTGGAAAGCCTGTTTATTTCCCTTTAAATGGTGCCACATTTGTAAGGAAAATGCCTTTGTGGGTTGAGCAGCAGAGTTGAGTATGTGGGTTGCGCCCATGAAGAACTTGCCAAACCTTCTCTGCCAATGCCAAACAGCTTATTCTGCTATTGACTCTTGTTTGATGTCGTTTATTGGATTGGATGATTGAAGCCTGAAGAAACAAGACATATTGGCAATTCAACAATTTATTAATTTAACAAACAGGGGCCTCAGTAGATGTGGAAGAACCATACACAGGCACAACAGCCTGGCACCTCCTCCTCATGCTGGTCACCAGCTTGGTCACACACTGCCGTGGGATGGCATCCCATTCTTCAACCAGCATTTGTCGTAAGTCAGCCAATGTGGT
>VUQI01046762.1:0-22030 GCA_015106735.1 Paratilapia polleni | reverse complement strand
ATGAAATAATATTATTAAAAAAAAAAAAAAAAAAAAAAAAAAAATGGAAAAAAAAAAAAAAAAAAAAAAAAAGAAAGAAATTTTTAAATGTGTATTTACACTTTGTACCTAATTTATCTGCACTATCATTTACATTCACGCTAGTTTCTCCTTTCGAACCCGGACGTGACGACTGAGGGGTGGGTCTGACACTACACGCTCGTTGGCTCAAAGACTTTTGATTGGCAAGTCGTTGGCCAATGAGCATAATCCTGATGGTCGTCTTTTCCGAATCTTAGAGTGATCATAATTTACAAAATAAACTTTAGGTTTTATTCAATATGACCTGAAACTAGCGACTGAGCCCATAAAGTCAACAGGTAAGTGTTTACTGAGGTCACAGAGCAAAGGGGGCTGAGGAACATTTTCCCATAGACTTCTGTACAACCAGGAGTCTTCTTGCAAGCAGAAGAGTCGTCCTCCTTCACCATCAAAAAGAATACAGGCTCAAGACATTTACACAATGGCTTCACTTTTCAGAACCGGAAGCTACGTCCATCTTTTATACTGTTACTGAGGACCCCAAGAAAACCCACGCAGGCACAAGGAGAAAACTCCACACAGAAAGGTCCCAGTCAGCCAGTGGGTTTGAACCCAGAACCTTTTTGCTGCAGTGTAAAAGTGCTAACCAAAACATCACCATGCATTTGTGTTCCTTCACGGCCTTTGTGTTAAGCTTAATTTTGAAGGATTTAAACATTTGTTATAGAAATAGTGTGAGAAAGGACAAGCAATATGGATAACTGTCAAGTCAGCATGCTAATTATGAACCCCAAAGTACAGCTGAGATAGATGGGAATGTCTTTATTAGGCACATTAATCTTAAAACCAGATGACTGCGTGATAGGACAAGTCCATCCAATATATAAGGAAGGCAAAAATAATGTAAAAATCACCCCGGTTTTGGCAGATATTCAACTTTGATGAGATTTCGGTGATTTGTTCTTCAAAATTTACAGCTTAAGCCTTTTCCAAGCCCTAACAGGAAAATGCATTACTTCACTGAGCTCCATCTGTGTTTAGGTTTAGTTGCAAGGCCCCCATCTGAGAACTGATATCCTTGCTGTTACACATCATTTGCTGCACAATTGCATAGCTGTCCATGTTGTGGGTTGAGAGATAACTGATGAAGCAGCTGATACTCTAACACTGGTCTCTTTATAAACCGTACATCCCCTCCTCTCAAACACACACACACACACTTGTTCCTAGGTCGAATGGCACAATCAAACAGGTTCAGATAGTAACGTGATGTCTTCACTGAGCTCAGCAGCTGCCCTATTTTGGTCGGAGGAGCAGCCCACTATCAAATGAAGGACGTGTGAACATGGAGCGCTGGGCTCAAATCAATAGGGATCAACCTCTTGATATCGCTGCCACCCGTCCCTCCGGCTCAAAATGGGCTGAGATCAATGCAGACGTGTGCGGTTGACAAGGATGTAAAGAGGGAGGATGCTGCGGATGCTGTCCTCCTTTCCACTTGCACACAACACCAGCTAAGATTAGACTTTCAATCGGATCTGGGGGGGGGGGGGAATTTGTGGTCAGGAATTGTGTTCTGAAATGATGTGATGTAGTACAAAAAGCAGCAAAATAAGTAGGAGGGTTAGCGGCAACGGAGCAATGTGTAAAGGGTAATAGCAGAAGCACTAGTAGAAGCAGGAAAAGTTGTTTAGTTCCACAGACTCTGATTACTTTTCCATGCAGGTGCTGAGAGTTCTGCCTTTCAAATCCACAAATGAGTAAAATTACCCAGGAGGAACAAGGGTGCAGACACCTGTGCTGTTAATTCATTATTCCTGTCAAACCATTTTTCAGAGTGATTTGGTGAAAAACAGCAGATACTTTCGTCTCGTCATGTCAAGAACTGAGACATTTTCTGCTTGGAGAGATCCAAAATTAAGACAGGACTGGTCAGAGGGTTTTTCCCCCAAGAAAAATTTTTATTTAATTTGACTAACAGCTCTGAATTTTTGCATCATTTTGGACGATTATGATTACAATAATAAGAAAAACAGATTGTTCTTTGAACTGCTATTTTCTCATCCTACAAACACACTTTGTCATGTAACTGTTTGGCTACTCAGTGGGTGTAACTATCCAGCTGACTAAGATACTGTTGTGCGTCCATCATTTTCTCTGAGAGTTTCCAGCACTTTCCAGGCTGCCTTTTGGAGTTCTTCTTTTTCTTTAGAGTTCATGTTAGTGTTACTCGCCCCTCTTCACTTCACCTTATCATTATTATTATTATTTCTGCATAAGAGAGCCTTTATATACATTTACAGTAGTGCATTTTTCTATCATGAGCATAAAAAATATAAAACTCTTTAATGTCATAGTAAAAAAAGATACAAAACATAAAATAAAATCACACAGACAAAAAGATAATCTACATTTAGGCTCTGTTAACACAAATCAAATATCTGGCACAGGGAGCCAGTCCTTAAAAGGCAGCTCATTATCCTTGTAGGTTACCTTAATGTCACTTTTTGCTGCTACTGTTTTTAACAAAATCAACATCTGACTCAAATTCACATTAATTCTTCCACTGCAGATCTGTGAAGTGCAGCTTTGAAACAAACTCCTTGTAGACTCATTCTTCCAAACTTTGTGACACAAAGGCTTCTGTCTCCAGGTAAAAAAACAGGTCCAGAGACCTGTGAGTGACCCCCTGGCAACCACGGTCACTAGGGAAAAGTGTGTATTCCATAACTAGTTGGCGAGTGGTTGCTGGAGGTTGCTGGCAGCCGCTATTGTGAAATTGGTCAGAAAGAGGTATATGGTGCTGCTCCGAAAACCTCCTTGCGACTGCTTTACCAGGTTGTCATGGTTGTATGAAAGACTTATCCGCAAACATTTGCAAACCGCTCACAGAGCAATAGTGAAACTGTGAAAAATGCAACGCAAACCACAAGCGGAAACTGCGCCTTTTCGAATGTGTTGGTTGCAAGCGGTATGGCACAGCTTTTACTTTGAAGGCTAACATTCTCCACTTCCGGTTCACGCCACACTTTTTCAAGTTTCACTACAGCTCGGAGTGTAAATGGCAAGCGTTTGCAGACAAGTTGGCATCTTCCATGCAACCTATGAGTGACTGCAGCAACCTGCTAGCAACCAAAGCAATTACAAGGAGGTTTTTGGTGCAGCACGCTCTGTGCAACCAATTTCACCCGGTAACAGCCAGCAACCTCCAGCAACCACTTGCTAAACGGTCGAAGAATACACATTTTTCCCCAGTCTCTAGGGGTGTGTGACCTGACCCTAACTCGTTATCTTTGCCTCACTTAGTTCCCTGTTGCTGAGCGTGGAGGAGCTGCCTGAGCCCAACCTACAGTGAAAGCCGAGCACCAGAAACGCAGCAAAACAAGCCTAATTTTTTTTTAAAACTGAAAAACTTCCAAACAGCAGACGCAGCTCCTCTGTCCTCACAAGTTATTTCGGCTTCTCTGCTCTGTTCTTCATTCTCTACATGTCTTTACAGTTCTATTAAGTAGCAACGGAGCCCCTCGCAGCTGTTCACGGACTGTTAGCTAGCATTACCCAGCATGCCATGCGGCGGTGTAATTTTATTACTTAGTGCATTACTAGTGACAGAAATAGTTTATACTTCACAAATTATCGTGTGCCATGATGTCTGCCTGTTGGTTAGTTGTGGAGTATTAATCGCTGTCTTAATGTATATGATTCATACACAGTTAATACATGTACCCTCTCAGTACACTCTTTAGTGCTACTAGTGGCCACTTTTTTAAGGGCTCTGGTTCTGAAAGTGCATTTCCCATTCATTTTTTCTCTGACCTTTCAGAAAATCCTTATATAAAGAGTTTTAAGCCTTGAACCAAGCCAACCAACTACGTGCTGAATCATGACCATAAAAAGATTTGATTTGGATAAAGAAAAACAAAGAGAGAAAACAAAGTTAAAGGGAAAAGGTAAAAGACTGTGTACATAATTACTTTCAACAGTGAACTACTCATCCCATAATGGATTGGACATCCCAGATTCCACAGTGAAAGACTTCCAAACTTCTTGAATTTATCCTTTTTGTTATCGTAGTGTTGTATAACAATAGTTTTGAATATATTTTGTATAGTTTGTGTTGTGTGTGTGTAGTACAGTACAGCCTAGTTATCGATATGGTACAGTGCTTCGTTCCTGACAGGAATCTCCACCCTTGCGGTTTCTGAAGTTTAGCGCTCATTAAGCCACCTGACATTCATGGGTTTAAACATTTCCATGGTAACAGCAAACGTCCATCAATCAGAGACATTGCTGTTCCAATTTAAGACTGTGGGTAGAGAAGGTTTTTTTCCCGCGACATTGTGAATAAAACCGTTTTAAGTTAAAACAAGCTTGCAGTAAATCTGCTTTGGAGGGTTACATCATTATGGCTTATAATCCCTATGGAGAATATGAATGGGATTTTTACTTCCAGCACCTCACTGTTGGGCTTTATACATTAAAGCTACTTGAAAAGTGGACATCTGATTTCTATTAAAAAAACATACCATGTTTTATTTGGGTGACTACAGTGTATCCTTTCACTCAGCAAAGTTTTTCCCCTATTCGTTTGACTTAAACTCCGTGCTTGGAAGTAGACTCATCATTTCTGGTGGGAGATAGTGGAATTGAAGAATAAAAATATATAGCTGGAAATGAACATAACAGGTCCCTTATGAGAGGTGTAAGGCCCTTTGCCTATTTTGCTCAGTTGGAAAACCAATCCTTTCACCACAAACAACAAAACGGCAGGATTCTGAATCAAGCTATGGATTCTCACTTTAGTATTGTTTTGAGTGAAATGGCAACATTTATTTTTTAAAGTCCCTGAAAGCTTAGTTTTCAAGTCTTTTTAAATGGCGTTAATATTCATGGCAAAAAAGGCAAACAACAAGTTTAACACTCAAACTCATCTAATCTTCTATATCAGGACAAACCAGATTTGACTGACAAAGACCAAACAACCAACCACCTATCATTAAATTCAAATGGTGCTAAATCCAGACTTGAACACTGTATATAAAAGATGGATGTAGGTCTGAAAAGTGAAGCCAATGCGGAAGTGCCTTAAACCCACATTCTTTCTCCCGTGGTTGCAAAAAGAAATCTGGTTGTATAGAGGTCTATGGAAAAGGGTTTATGGGCTCATTTGCTAGTTTCCAGTCTTACTGACAACATGATGTTCATTCAGTAAATTATGGTCCCTGCTGGAGTCAAAAAGGAGAGCAATACTTCACTGTGTGATTGACAGGCCATTAGCCCCTAGTCAGAAATCTATACTTGCCCTCCCGTAACAAAAATTCAAGAGCACAGATTCCTTGTGCATCAGCTACAAAACACTAGCCTGGGTAGCCTTGCAAGATGGGCATACACTGTGCCAATTTTATTAAACATGCAACATATCCGGCCTTCTTGTGAGGCCAGAATCCCAGACATCTCTAATCCATAGTCTGTACATAAAAGATGTATGGAGCTTCTGGGTCTGAAAAGTGAAGCCAGTGTGGAAGTTTCTTTAACCTGCATTTTTTTTTTTAAAGGCCAAAAGCTGGTTTCAAAAACAAGTCTGGTTATAAAGACATCTATGGGAAAATGTGTCTTTGACTCCCTTGATCTGTGACCTCAGAAAACATTTTTTCTGATGAATTCATGGTGTCAATATCTAGTTTCAACTCTTATTAAACATGGCATGATGTTATTTTTAAAAAATGGCCCTGAATAGACTCAAAAAGGAGGATAAAACGGGGCATGTTTTTCCTTGTGACTGACAAATCGCTATCAGCATGCAGTGTCCAGTGGTTTTCACCCCTCACCTGCCTCGTCCAGTTTAAAAACACCAAGATGATGACAGCGAAAACACTCTTGTAAACACTTACAAAAGAGCTTCACTAACTAATAGATGATGTCATGGTGGGTGCATCCATCTTTTATATACAGAATCACACTATAGAGGTTAATCAGCCGCCACCATCTGAAGCTCACACTGAGTTTAAGTCCCTGTCTTAATGTACTTTTTTTTTAAAGCTAATTTGTTTTATACTGGAGAATAAATAGCTCTTTTCTTATTAAAGGTTTGCAGGATTTAGGTGCTCAACTGTTACAGAAAGAATTATTGCCAATTACACATTTTTGAAATAAAGAGAAAAATTCATGCATTCTTTTCGTTTTCTCTGCTATATCAAAACTTACTGAACCGTGACTTCAAAAACAAGGTTCATACTTAACTATGAATTTTGTGTACTTACTTCCTGAATAGGAAACCCCCTAATTACTGTGACCCCAGGCCTTTGTTAGCTAACAGTCGTTTTACTGTCAACATGTTTTCAGAGAAGCTTCATTGTTTCCTGTAAAACTACAAGTGAGTCTGACATTTTGGTTCACACTTGACATGAGGAAAAAAAAAAAAAAAAAAGCTGGAAACCACCGCTGCTTGGTACGTCTGCCCCGGTTTGAATGTTCCGAGCCCGCCCTGCTGTCAAGATGAATGGTGGGTTTTCACAGAGTCCGATGATGGAGGATCCCATTGTGAGGAACAGCACACTGACCGTGTCTGCTGTGTGATGTTTCACCTCAGGCGAGAGAAATCAAAGCACCACCTGCGGACCGCTGGAGACACTCCCGCACAACAAACGCGACTCTCCATGTCAAATATCCTCACTCGAAATGTCAGAGATTGTCCCCCTAGCAAGCGCCTGCTGTACCTGTCTCCACTGTTAAACCATGCACCAGAGAGTGATTCAGGGCTCTGTTTGTTTAATGTTTTCACACTTTTCTGTCTGAGCGGGCACACAAGTTGAACTGCTAGGCTTCTCCAAGGCAGGTAGCCATTAACTCAACAAGAGCTCGACATTATCCTTTGAGTCATGCTGCTCCTTTCGTACCATATAGAGGGCTCGGGCAAACCTATAATCTAGAAGGTGATAGAGAAGGGTCATTGTTAAAGAAATTAGCAGCTTGACTAAATGACTGTTTTCCCTTCAAATGCCAAGAGGTGAGACTGGAGAATGGGCCTGAAGGCTGGCAGTGGATAAAACATGAAATCACGAGCAGGGCTCGAGTTCAGCAGGGGAGAAGAATGAATGTCAGACATGAAGGCTGGAGTGAAGCGCATGGCCATCTGACACTGATGGGAGCAACCCTCAAATGTGATGCCGAGGTCAGGTGTTTTATTTTACTTCACAATAAGATTGTACATTCTTATTTTCTCCAGACATCATTTAATCCAACTCGTGGACTTATCAACCTCCTTAACACTTTTATTTTAATCTAACCTACCAGGTAGGTGGGTATTTCCTATGTTTGAACTGCACCTGTGCTGTAATTTAAAGGAGATCTGTTTTCACATCCCCACATTGGAAAAAAGTTACAAATTAAAAACAGTATCTTATGTAGAACCAAAGGTGTAGCCTACTTGTTGAATTGCCCACGTCGGTTAACATATACAGGCAAAACTAAATTAAAAAGCAAGATTTCTGAACATAAAACTAATATATGGAACAAATGTGAAAAATCCCCAGAGGCAAGATATTTGGATGGCCGTGATTGTCTCTTAAAAAAGCTCTGTGTAACCTCAAAAAGCATTGTTGTTACTGATACTCGCAGCCTGGCTGATGAAGCACTATGGCACGATGGCTGACTAGCATTTACACTCAGGTGTGATTTTACTAGCGATGACCTTAGCAAGTGAGCTACAGTTAGCCAGCAAGCTGTAACTTAGCTACAATGCATGAATCTGGTGATGGTTAGTTAGTAACGTGAACTGATTAAGTAATGTGAAAATGGATAGCTAAGTTTGGATAAATTAGTTGACCATATCCACTCAAGATAGCATTTTCCTGTGTGAGATAGCTTGCAATTTGTCTGTGTTAGCAGGCACGCTAGCGTCAGCTAACATTAGCCAGAAAAAAAGACAGCTCTGGGTTAGAATTGATTCTAAAAAAACAAACAGTCCCTACGTGACTCAAACACCAAGCTGATGTTGACCGTCGTTTTACCCCGTTTGGCCAAATGGGTTTCATTACGTCAAATTCGCTTTCCTCTGACTAATTTTGGCTAATGTTTAATATTACCTGCTAGTACAGACAAATCACTTGATATCCAACTTAGCAGCTAGCTGGCTAACCTATAATGTTGTCAGTAGCAAAATACTGTCTGAAGCCACATGTTAGAGTCTGTGTTGTGCTGGGAGTCGGTCATTTGTCGTTTAGTGATTAGTGGACTCCATTTCTAAGCTACCGTTAGCTAGTGATGCTCACTGTTGACACTGGGAGCAGAAAAGAGGCACTGAGGTAAGGTGCATGGGACTGAGCATAGGTGGAAAGGTCTAATTTTTTTAAGTTAAGTTATAATCTATTCAGAGATTCACAATGAAAGCATTTAATAGATGAAAAAAGTTACTGAACACACATTTAGAAATAGAAACAGTACCTTCTCCTAAAAGGGGCAGGGACAGAGACAGATTACTGTAACAAAGAGCAGCATATTGGATTCATAGGTTACAAACTAAAGAATTAATGTTGAGCTGTTTCCTGTAGTCTAGTATAATAACAACCTATTAGGCTTTCCATTTCCTGGATGCCCCTCTGCCAGATTATATTTTATGCCATTCAAATTAAACAATATGCATTTTGCTCACTTGTATACTCTTCTGGCTGCACAGGGTCAGAAGTTTATTCTGTATATGGCTTTGTATCTATGATACTTTTGAAGATATATTCATTCACATTTCTCAGTAATATCCTGATGGACAGCTTCATACCAATGTTTTCTGCATACATATTTACTATTTTTCCCTGTAGTACTATAAGAGTTTTAACTGTGGATGAAGACATATTCCCTTTTTCATGGTAACTTTTTCATGGATCGCCTTCCAGTGTGGTTTACTTGCAGATTCATTCCATCATGCAGTTGTGTGTACTCTTTGTTGATCCTCACCTATAGAGCTGAAATGGATTCAACCTGCGCAGCTATAAATACTGAGTAAAATAATCACGCCGGTATTCAGTTTGTCTTTGAACTTGTCAAAATCTGATACAGGGTCTAACACAAAAAAGCAAAACAAAACTCAAGTCCCCAGATCTAAGTATGATGTCTTCAGGTGTCTTTCATGTCCAAAACACAAAGCAATCTGGCATATTTTTATATTTTTGTTATGTTTTCAATCAGACATAAAGAAAAGCAGCAAATGTTTGAAAACTGCCCAAAACAATTAGCAAAATATCTGGAGGTTGATCAACAAGCTAACCCAAGTCTGTATCCAAAACCCACAAATAATTTCAAATATAGAGAGAGTTGTAACAACAGACTGAATGTGAAGCCTGGCTTTAAACAGTGATAGCAAAACTGTCAAGAAAGAAAATAAACCCTGATTCATGGTTGTGCATGAGATAAATTCAAGTGTGGCTGCCTCCAGCTCCTTTGTGCACTCAAAGAATGTGTGAGTGTTTATATACAACAATACGAATTATCTCACCTAAAAAGGCTGCTGTCTTTACCAGGATTAAGACATCCAACAGGAAAGAGAATAAAAAAGAAAGTGAATCATAGTTTGCTGAATACAAAGGCACACAAAAGGGATTTGGTTTGCCTTTTTATGGTTTTTCCTCTAAATCCCAGCTACTTTTTCCAAACTAGGCCCAGCTCCTGTGCGTGCCACGCATCGGGTTTGTATAAGCAGGCAGATGGCCTGGTTAGATTTTTAGCTTGACGCCTGTGCTCGTGTCTCTGCTGCTGGTTGGGTGAATGGAGGCCATCTGGGATTGGCCAGGGCTTCTGTGAATGAAGCCGGGGAGCGCCATTCAGCACCGTGGACAGCTCCGTGCTGATGAACCGGCTGACAGTCAGAGGCAGCTCTGAACTGGACACTTTAACCCCACCGTGCTCTGTCATGGGATGGTAAACAATCAAACAGTCGAGCCAAAGCGAGGCCTTGCGCGTGTGTGTGTGTGTGTGTGTGTGTGTGTGTGTGTGGACCTTGTGATAAGCAAACAGCAGCAGGAAGGAGACTTCCGGCACATTAGGCAGGGAAACCACCTCTTGACTCTAATGAAACGCTCTCGATATGGAGTGGGGCGGTGGTGGTGAACACCTGGTGGACTGCAGCAACACACACACACATACAGGGCTCCTAGAGTTGTTTGCATAAGGTGTCAGCCTCATTCCTGATCATTAAACTGTTAGAAAGCTATAAAACAGGAGTTTCAAATATCTGGAACGGGGGCCAAAAACCTGCCCAAGGGAGAGTCCAATCCGGCGCACTTGATGGCTTTACAAAATATGCAGTTAAGTAGTTAAGTACTCCAAATTTTTCAATAAAATGAACTGTTATGCTTGCTGTGGGGATACCAGCAATACTACGCAGAAGTGGCAATTTAGATCTCAAGTTGTTTGGATTATAAAGATACTATTGTTTAGTTCCCAAGACTTAACATGTGAAGATTATGTGATTTTTGGTGATTGCAACCCAGAAATTTTCACTGAATAGCAGTAGATGGATTGAATGCAGAAAAACACGTTTGTTCTAAACTGAAATATATTTCTTAAGACATCTCAGGCTGTTAATGGCCTGCTTAGTGAAATACATTGTTAAATGTACATTTCCTGGGGGGCATTTACTGAAAAGAACAGTGTAGAGCCAATAGAAAAGTGGGAAGAAAATAGTCAGCAGCAGATTTGAACCCAAGCCACTGCAGTGAGGACCCTCACCTTCCATTTGTGAGCCATCTGCTCAGCCAGGTGAGCTACAAAGGGGCCAAATCTGGAGCTGTACAATTAAAGCCAGTGGATACATTTGGAGGTATAGTTGACCACTGCATAAAATTTTTCAATGGTTTTACTGGACCAGAGCACTTTAAATCAAACCGGTCCAAACTGGGCCATATGTGTCTTCAATGTCAAGCACATGAGCTTGTAAAGGGAGGACTGGGAGGGAACACACTTGCAGGGCCTCCATCTGCACATTAGCATGGGGCCTAAACACAATGAGGAGATGAATGAACATGAGGCCCGGAGCCGGGAGTCTCCTTGAATCTGTCATCCGTCTCCATGGCGACAGGAGGAGGAGGAGGACCAAAACTGGCATCTATCCGGGCCCAAATCAACAGATGGCCATCACCACATCACCCCCTCCCCAACATCCTCCCTTCCCTTCCCTTCCCTTCCCTTTTTTTTCCCTTTTTTCTTTGCAGCCTACCTTGCACTGCTCCATGCACGTCCTCACCGAATATGCCCCCGGCTCATATTTCAGAGTGAGGAGCTCAAAGTCCTCGTATTTCTCCTGGGCGTGCTGGTCATAGCGCTGGTACGCCTGGACGCACAGGCTGCAGCGGTTCGCGTCGCCGTCGCTGAGCACGTCGAGGCTGCAGTTCAAATTGTCCGGACTCGTCGAGCCGTAAAACAAATCCAGCAGAGAGTAGGAGTTACAAAAGGAAAGGTACAAATCGCTCATATTTACAGCCCGCGTCCCCTCTTTGTCGGAAAGGCCCCTGCACAACTCGTCGGCATCCAAGAAAGTAAAGCAGTCGTTAGATAAACTATCCTGGTGGCAAGTTTCGAGCCGCCACAAATGTTTGGTAGAGTTTCCTATAAAAATATCATCTGGGTTTCCTCTGAGGCTGCTGTGTGCTGAGTAGGTCTGAGGTGACAAAGGGTGGGGGGATGCGAACTTGTCCCGGGTCCGGGCCAGTGTGGCCTCGGCGCAGAACCACAGGTGATCAGAGAGGAGGATGGTTAAGAACAAGAGGGATGCCAAGGACAGTCGCCATCTCTGCGCCCTCTCTGAGTCGGTGAATGGCTTTTGGTTGTCGCGGGGGGGCTCTAGCCAGATTTGGAAGCCGTCGTCATCTTCTTGCTGCCAACACGTCCCAGCACCCCTGGTCATATTTTGGGAACCGGCCGACTCCACCGTGGGGGCTCCTCTGCCGCAACAGTCATTGACGTCGGGTCCGCTTCGCGTTTTCCTCCCCTCAAGTGTCGGGCGGTGGGTTGTCCCGGCTTGCCTTTGCTATCAGCGGTAATTCCCATTAAAAGGAGCGTGGGCCGGGTGGGAAATCAGACGCTGGCGACCACGGGCCGCATCCTCCATGGCTGACCGGTGAAGCCGCTGTCCTCCCGTCCGCCCTGAGCTCTCCGCCGCGCCGCGCCGCTCCGCTCCTCTGCGTAGCCTCGACTCCGTTTTTAGAAACCCTCACCGACGCGTTTACGTTTCCCCCGGCCTCGGTCGTGCAGGGACAAGGGCGCTATCCTCTTCCAACATGGCGAAGCTGTGTGCCTTTGTGTCTGCGGATGGGCCTGCAGCCTGTGACAGACCTCTTTTTCTTTTTCAAGCCCTCACCATCTTCAGCTCGCTGCCGTTGTCAAGTTGCCGCCATGTTCGCCAAGAGATGGTGTGTGTTTGCTGGAAGCTGAGTTAAGGCGGCAATGATAACCAGCAGCGTTTCCGGTCACGTCATTCAAAATAAAGGCTCATTTTAGTTACTCCATGTGATTTGTTTTTCCAGGTGTCTCGTTATTACATTTTACATGTTACATTTGTGGCAGGTGACAAAATGAGGCCTTTTAAGGTTAGTGAATGCTTTTTACAAGAGAGATAAACACAATTAGATAAAAATAACACGAACAAAAAAAAAAAGAAAAAAGAAAATGAATAAAACAAAAGCATTTTTCTTCTGCCCGTAACTCTACGTGAACCCCGTTAGATTTATTTTGGAGGTCCTCAACCACACGTTATAGACCTGTCTAATCCCAGTGAAGGCTAAACCACCAGCACCCAGCTTCTTCATTTAAATAAAATGCAACAGGATAACTAAAAGCCTGCAGGTGCAAAAAAAAAAGTGCTCCTTTCATCTAAAGAAAGAAAAAAATTCTACATTTTGTTACAAAACAAGGCAAAAATAATATTAATTAATTAATTAGAAATACAGAACAAATATTTACAAATAAAAACGTAGATTGCGTTTTATTTTTTAGGTGATTCCGCTCAATATCCGGCATGAGGCTACTTAATCTCGCGAATTTGACCAAACATCTCCATCTCTGACGTTATGCGCGCGCACCGCAGCCGCCGCATCTCTCTGCACAAGGGCACATCAAGTCAGAGAGACCGTGCTAAAATTTCACCAGAAATGTTGGAATTGTGATTTCAAAATTAAAGCTTTTGATGTAAGGCTGAAATAAATACTCTGAACAAAAAAACGAATATTACAGAACATAAAATTAACAACTATATAAGTATATATGAGTAAATATACATACAATTGATACTGAACAAAAATAAGTGCTAACAGCTCTATGCATTTTAGTTTTCCAGTAGTAGACTTATTACAGCCTACATTGTGGCTGACTTGACACTGGACCATTCAGACAGGTTGGTGCTCACCTGGTTTCAGCCTCTGACAGGAGACAGCTAGCCTGTCTCTTCCCTACAGCTAAACTACCTACAAGCAACTCTAAAGCTCACTAACACACACAGTAAACAAATAATGAAAAAAAAGCTAACTGAAGCCTGCTTCTAGTTTTTAATTTAGCATACATAAATGACGGTGATCTTTTTTATCTAAGTCGCTAACTTTAAAAGAGAACTGTTTCTGCTTATTTCTTGGTGCATATTTTTATGCTTGTACTTCACTAGAGTAGCTTTGCATGATTTGAGTTCAAAGTAAGTGGCCCTCAGGTCATCCACTGTCATTTAGCTCCTCCCCCTTTTAAGCAAACTCTCTTTGGATTGGCTGCCCCTTGCAAACAACAGGTCTGAACTGGAGGTGGGTGGGGCTTCTGTGCTCACAGCCACAGCCCTGTGCTTGAGATTATTAGGGATATCCACTCTCTATGACATCATACAGACATTTCCACATTTTTATTCTTCTTAATCAAACCACATGTTACTCAGTGATCCAGAGTCTACATTTACCTACTGGCATTTAAATGTCATATTTATAAAACACCAAACAGAGCTTGATTTACTGTTGTATTTGGCTGTTATCTTCACTGAGAGTAGGCCGTGCTACTTGCAGACAGACAAACCTTCCCTGCAGCCTTATTACAGACTCATTTACTTCATCTGAGTGCATGCAGTCACTAGTGGTCCAGGGGCCGCTTCAACCATTTGTTTCTGCTCGTGTCCAGGGTGCCCTGCTTGTACCAGCTCTCCAATAACTGCCTAATGAGAGCATTTATCCCATTAGGGACATCATATTTCTACAATGCTGGATTTACAGCAGATGTTTGCATTGCCAGATCCTCAGGGCTGATAATCTGCTCCTGCAAGTCTTTTTAGGGGACCAGCAACGGCACTGCACTCTCACAAAGCTGCACAGGAATAAGAGCTGGTTGAGTACTTCTAATTAAAGCCTGTCACTCAAACGCTCACTTGGCATCACCTGGAAATAGTCCAGAGTGGGCGTCGGGTTACAGAGTGCGCATAATATTTTTTAACCACTAATGAAGACAGTTTTTATCTCATATTTTGTCCTGCTTTTGACAAATTTGGTATAACACTTTGCTCAAAAAAGGCCTAAACTTTTTATGAATGTCTTAAGGATAGAATTTTAATTAATTTCCTTGCAAAAAGTAAAAAGCACAAACTCTACAGGGAACCTAACAACATGTTAACAACAGCTATTATTCACAGTATATGATTAGGAAGAGGCATCTCATCACTTATACTTCAAAAATGTATTCATACAGCATTTACACATAACAAAGCCCAGGGCGCCGCAGGCAGCTGCCTGCACCTTAGAGATGCTGCTAATGAAGGTTAGAACATATCAAAGAGTCCCAAGATACATCAGTGACATTTCTGAGGACAGGAAAACATGGCCAGATCTTTGTTGGAGGGCCTTGAGCTGAGCCGGTTTTAACGTACCCCCTATGTTGTCCCTCACTGAAGAGCTGAGGCAAAGGACATCGCTTCACACAGACACCGTTTTTAATAGAATTATTAACAACAAATTCACACCACAACAGTTGTATTTTAAACCACTTCAAGATATTTATTAGAGTTGTACTTTGTGTGTAATGACATAAAAGCACAAAGGCACAGAGCACAAAAAAAAAAAAAAGAGGACAGTTCAAGATTTTTCTTGTTTTCCTTGTTTTCTTACATTAAAGGACCACACTGCTGTTTTAACATGTGAAATTCTGTTCACTTGTCATGATCACGCAATGACCTCCAGGGACTAAAAATAAAGCCAAAAACTGCAGTTCATCTAATGGCCACTTGAGACTGGGTACCAAAAGTGAGTAAATTCCATAGACTGTATATAAAAGATGAATGTAGCCATCGTGATGTCACCCATTGGTTTTTTTTTTTAAGCCTCAACATTAGCATTTGGCAATCACCATGTTAATTTTTTTGGAGCCAGAAGTTACTGTATTTGGACAAGAGGGAGAAATTATCAACTAAGAGTAGCACGTTTGGTTAGCTAATTGTATTAATAAACACAGATACCTGTTAATTCATGCTAAGTAACTAATAAAATGCAAAAATTTCACTCACCAAAGCTGAGGCACAAATTCTTCGATGGTTTATACCACACAGCTGGCTGTATAGTCATATATTTCCATTAAAAAGGCACAGGCAGTACAAACACAGTGGAGAGGTCTAGTTTAGTTAGTCCAGTTAATGAAGGTGAGAGCTAGCGGACAGCCTGTATCTGGACACCTGTCAATCAAAGCAGCCACGCCTCTAACTCCAGTATCCTGATAGATCAATTATATAAAAAAAAAATTCACCCACAAAAATCTTTTTGGTCTCTATGGATAGTTTTCCCCTCCGTGACAACTGAACAGGAGGCAAGTGTTTTTCATAACTCACCAGTTTGGACACAGGTAATTTGTGACACAGGCAGCTGTAGCCGATAGCTGTCTGCTAGGCCTCACCTCTGCTAATTCAAGTCATTGAACTGAACCTCTTGATCATCTTTCTGCTGTTGGTTCATTTTGGAGCATTTTTAATGAAATTAAATGACAAATATATGGCTTGCTGTTTAATAAGGCTTCAAAAATGTGGACTCCAGATAACAATGGGTGATGTCATGGTAACTATGTCCATCTTTTATATACAGTCTATGATCATGATGAGTATCTTCTGAGGCTCAGGAGGGTCATCAGGGTAAACTTTGCTCAGGTTTGATGTTTTCATTAGGGGTGTAGGGTTTGGAGAAACTGGGTATTTAGGGGCTAAGGAAGGTCAAATAAAAGATGCTGTGGTATTATGGGAAACATATGAGTCAGTGTTTCAAGGCTAAAAAGGTCAGGAAATCACAGCTTCTGCTGGTTCTGTTTTAACCATTATTTTCTGAATCTCTCTCTCTCACAAGTCTGCCAGCTTAACTAGACTGAAATATTAAACCACTGGAGTGCCCCTTTACAATGGACAGATTATTATGGTGGAGTATTCCCTTGCTGCTGCTCACTAATGTGGATCATTCACCGAAATTACTGTCAGAATTAAACCCTCCATTTCTGGTTAATTGGAAAGTCTCCTTTCTGTTCCAGAAAATGTTTTAATAACTGCTCGGCTAAAAGTTTGAAGGAGAGACAAATCCAAAAGAAAAAGCATCTGAAGCCTTCATAATGCAATTCTGTGTTTGAAAATTGAAAAACCAATCATTGCCTTCCTGACTTTTACAGCAGCCTATTCATTTAAAACTACAAGCAGCCTCATTTAGAACACAAAGGCAAAACTCATACAGATATCCATGTGTCAAAACCCTGAGAAGTAGCATCCTTGGAGATCTCATTCTTCAAGTTTTATTAAAGAGCTTATTACTAATCTTATTAGGAAAGAATTTAAAATGCTAAAAGTGTCCATTTAAATGCTGTGTACTTCACTAGGAGCCTCTTCAAGCCAAGTAGTCAGCGTCATTCATCACATACCCTGCTTTGATTGAATCAGTCACCCATGTCTCTCTTACTATCTTAAACTTCTTCCTAAAGCAGCGCCTCAGAGTCCTCAAATCCAGAAGTCTTGCTTCCTCTGTGATAATAACATGTGAAACGCCTTCCTCCAGCTTCTGCACCACTGTTCCTCCGTGGTAGCGAAACTCCAGCGCCCTGATGTCCAGGCAGGTGGCAGGTATGGCACTTTTAGGGTCTCCTATGTCAGCAAAGGTGTCCATATAAGCTGTGAACGGTCTGAACATGCTGGTTGGAAGGTCATCCCAGCCGTAGCGTTCCTCCACCTGTGCGACGTTCACGGCCTTTGACGCGTCTGCGCTGCTGATCCGGCCGAACACCTCCCGCAGCTGCTGCTCGTCTATGTCCACAAAGTAGCTGTCGCCGTAGCTGTCGTACTCCTTGGCAAAGTGCTCCCTGGTGGAAGGCGACATGTGGATCATGTGGCGTGGTTGCCATGGAACCACCTCCTTCTGGTCCAGGCATTCCAGCAGCCAGGTGGCCCAAACTATGTCGTGCTGGTTGGATGAAATCAGGTTCTTCACGCGCATGTTCTCCACGCCAGCAATCACACAGTAGGTGTCCCGTCCTGGGTTCTGAACCACAATACCTCCACACCTAACATGGAAATGACATCAGCAATTATTCATTTGTCATAGGCTAATTTAAAACACATCTATAGGACTTGAAGGAAGACATATGCTCAAAGCAGTAAATTACATCAGTGCATTAGCTGCTCCAGCCTTACTTGGCCTGGTGTGACCAAAAGCTTATAGTGGCTAATGTTAGGTAACATTAGCAACATTGCTGTTTAGTTGATATTACTGTGTCAGACTGTTTGCTTTGTAAATTTTTAATACATGTCCTATTTTTGGTTTTTATCAGCATCTGTCTGTAGCTACACCAAATACTGCACAGCAAAGGTCTGGTACCATTACTTTAAAGCTGCTATAGTCAACATTTGTTATATTAACAATGGACCACATGTCTATTCAATACAAAAGGGATCATTTAGAGTGATTAAACCAACAGTCAGTTACCATCAGACTATGCTATTTCCCTTAGTATTTTTAAGATTATTTTATTTGGTCTTTAGCCTGCAACTTTTGGCCAGACCAGAACTGAATTATTTGTAGAGATACACTGATACCAGCAGGTACAATGATATTTAATGGTGCGATGGAGAGCTAAAAGACTTTAAACAGGTCAGTTACTATTTATTAGGGCCAGTGTTTCTCACACATAGAAACACTTTATTTCTTTATCCTTCATCTGAAACAATGACATGAACAGTTTACTGCAGGGTAAAGTTTAGTCCCTGCTAACCAGCTGGTTCCAGTCCTTCCTGTTTCATGTTACCCTAAAGGCTAGTCAGTTAGATGTTGTTGTGCTGTGATCCTCGATGTCATTCAGCTGTCTCGAGACTCCAACTCCTGCATCTTGGACTGCAGCAGACAATGATAGTCCTTGCTCTACTGTGAGCTGGAGGGCTGCTCTAACTACAACCTGAAACATATGGAAAGCTGGTGCCGCTATGCCTAAGCTTCCCATGGCTACAGAGAAGAACAAGAACCACTGTTTCCAGCTCCAGTCCAAGATAGTGGAGTTGGAGTCCATTAAGTGGTTAAGGAACCTACTGGAATTACAGTTCATTTAAGAAAGTGAGGGAGCACCTCCTGTATGTCTGTGCACTTGCACCTCCACCTTTCCTCTGTACCACCACAAATATATTCTAATTCTGTGGGAAACCCTGTAGGGGTGTAATGATACCTCAATTGTTGTGTTGAAGGTATGAATAGGAAAAAACAAACAAAAAAAAATTTATCATGAACTAGATAGTAACCTGATGTATACCTATCTGATATATTTCAAGTTCACTCATTAACTGAACATTACATGGTTACGGCTTTGACCACACTAGCATGCTTTAACAGCTCGATATGACTAACTAGCATAAGCAAAATGAGGGCATTGCTAATTATCACATCAATACATTATGCATTTTACCAAAACCCTATCTCAACACTGTTATTTATCCTGTATTCATAAACATCTTGTTCACTCCAACACAAAAAATGACTGTAATAGAAAAATGATTAAACAGATGCTCCCTATTTCACCATAGGGCTAAAGCAATAAAGCTGTATCTCTGCCAGGGCTGTCACATGTTTACATTCATGCAAAGTCGCTCCATGTACCTTTTACAATGTGTCTATGCATTTATTAGTAACTTAATGAGAGTGAGAGCTCAACCACAGTAGCAGTGCTACATGCCCCCTTTTTTTAATAATGAAAATTTCTTACATACATAAGAAAAACTACATTGGCTAACAGATGAATCAGCCCAAAATTACCCCAAATTTCTTGTTCAATAACAATTTCTTTTAACTAGAACACCAAACTAGCTTTTCATTTGCTAACAAAAAGACTTTTGTGTTACCTGGCCACGCCCTTTTCTAGTTCAGACTTGGGATGATCTTCGGTGCCATTGAGGATGCAGAACTCCACATCCTCAAACATATCTGTCTCCTTGGTAACCCCGGAAAGGTCCTGGGGCTTAAAGTGGTCAATGATGCCGACCACTTTCTTAGGTTTGACTGCCAGCTTGCGTTTCTTCTTTTGTGGTTCTTCGTTATCGATGCTAAGGTGCCGAGAAGCAAGTTTCCCAGACGCCTTGCTGCGGAACTGATCCAGCTCTGCCAGAGTCATGCACTGGTGCCACTCTTTGTCGTCTCGGATCTTCTCAATCCTGGGGAAGCGCAGGGTGCAGTTGGTTTTATACATGTCGCTTCCGACAATTTCAGCCGCCTTAACCTGGATGATAACCGAGTTGCAAGGTTCAATGTAGACTTCTGGTTTCTCCGTTCCACACAGGATGGATGCTGGTGGGTCGTTTTTCCGGTACACCTTCCAGTTTTTGGCGAGCTTTAAACCGAGGTCATACAATTCTTTCATGGTGTAGCCAGAGCCAATGCGGCAGAAGGTGTGGAAAACTGAAGGTTTCTCGCCAGGCTTCGGAGCTTCGGCCACAGCACATAAGAAATGGGACATCATACCACCCCTTCTCCCTTTCCCCCAGTAGCCACCAACAATCAGCAGGTCAAGCTCATCCATCAAGCCATCCACATATTCTGGCTTTATCTTCAGCCAGCCCTCTCCTCGCTTGTCAGGTTTGTAGATGGATAAAGGATCTTTCACCATGATCCCCTCCTCTCTGTTGTCAATGGCATCGTTGAGAGCACTTACTACCTCCTGCATGGTTCTGGCTTCAGTCTTTGGCACCAGATGCATCCTTCCCTTGACTGGGGTGCAAATTGTCTGCAGGATCTCATACCGCTTCTTTAAAGTTTCCTTGCCAAGCTTTTGGTCATTGATTAACAGCACATCAAACACGCAGAAGCATGTCTGCAACTCGGAGTCGTCCATCAGCCTCTTGATGTCGAATTTGCTCCCTTTCTGCATGAAGGTGTCTGCTGTCGGGTTGTACGCCATCATCTCACCATCGAGGATGCAGTTCACAACATGGGTTTTAAAAACATTGTGGATATAAGGTGTCAGCGATCCTTCCAGTGGGGATCCTCCAAACTGCTGTGTGTACTCAAAAGCATTTCGGCTGAAGTACTTGTACACATCCCCGTCTTTGTGCAGCTGAATGCGCTCCCCATCCAGCTTGGTCTCGATGTAAAAGGGGCTGTTGCCCATCTGTTTCTCCACATTGCGGATATTAGCCGCAGCTGCCAACATAGGCTTGAAAGCAGAGAAAAGTCCAATAGAGACTTCACTTAAGGACACAGCTGGATCGTGGAGCTGTTGGCACACCTTGTTCAAGTCTGTATTGACATTGTAGAGCTCAGCAGCATCCGGGTGGAAGACTTGGAGAACGGTTTCTTTGCTGATCCCGAGCTTCATGTCCTTCAGAATCATTCTGATGAGCCATTTTTGCTCGAGAGCCGAGCTCTGGGTGATGAGGTGCAGCAGACTCTTTTTCACAAGATCCTTCTGCTTGCTAGCATTGTTGATCGCTACTGAATCCAGAAAGTCATTGACCTCTTTAATGCTGAGGTTTCCTTGGCTGGTGCATCGTTTCTTCAGCACAAAATACGCCATGCCAGCAAAGTCTCCAGCTTCTCCTTGGGATGTGGTCGGAGCACGGTAGTTCAACAGCTTATTGGCCTCTGGGCCATTCTTTGGGAGGCCTAATACATCAATGTAGAGTTTAGCTAACATGCTCTCTTTGATGCCATATGCCATTCGCTCTCGTTCAAAAGAGGGGACTATAAGGCGCATGGCAGGATAGAAAGAGTCTGTAGTTTTGGGGTTATCTTTGTGGAGGGCAGAATGAAATTTCCGCCATGACTCAATGAAATCCCGAAGGATCTTGGATTTATCTGGACGGAGTTTGGACTTCTGAATTTTCTCTAACGTGGTACACAGGTGAAGGAAAGGAACCTGTGCGGCAACAGATGGCTGACTGGAAGTGTCATTTTTGGAAGTGCTCGCCATGGTGGAATCTGTAATACACATTAAAGAATAAAAATTAGCTCAGTTTAGTCCTTAATGCTTACTTAATGCTTTTCGTTATTTTATGTGATTCAAAATTGGAAATCTATTTTTGGACTGTTGGACAAAACAAGACGGAATCAAGATTTGACATATTCAGTGATAGGAGTGCAACAATCCGATATTTAGACTGGATATCGGCACGCTGGTTGCTAGAAGGAGAGCTACAGTGGATATAAAAATGTACACACCCCTGTTAAAATGCCAGGTTTTTGAGATGTTAAAAAATGAGACCAGAATTAATCATTTCAAAACTTTTCCCACCTTTAATGTGACCTATACCTGTAGAGTTCAATTGAAAAACAAACAAATCTGGGAAAAAATAGAAAAATAAAAAACATACAATAAGCTGGTTGCATCAGTGTGCACACCCTTAAACTAAAACTTTGTTGAAGTACCATTTGATTTAATCACAGCATTCAGTCTTCTTGGGTACACACCTGCCATCAATTAAAGAGACTCTGATTAACCCCAAATAAAATTCAGCTGTCCTAGCAGGATTTTCCTGACATTTACTCAGTTGCTGCTACAGCAAAAGCCA
>VUQI01046761.1:10331-22661 GCA_015106735.1 Paratilapia polleni | reverse complement strand
TGGGGTGTGTTTTTTTTTTTTGTTTTTGCCCCCCCCCCCCCCCCCCCAGCTTTTTCTCATTTTCATGCTTCAAAAGCTCTAACACTGAGGTTCAGTCAACCCCTAAGTTCTCTTTGCAATCTGTGCTAGCTCGATATTTCCGACTCTTAGAATGTGTATTTTTTTTCTTAACACCGATGTATGTGTCCATGCCTATTAAGTGTGTAGTCATGTGCACGGGTGTGTCTTCGTGGAAATGGAATAGTGTGTGCCCTTTTTGGTGAAAATCATACTAAAGTGGCTGCTTGCTGGGCCTGATAAGACAGCCATTTTCTCTCAGAATGTTTTTGAGACATTATAAGCTGTTACAAAGCTGTTCTTTCTGTGCTGGATAAAAAGCTTAGAAAGTAAAGGAGAGAAGGCGAATTTTCATGTGCTCTCTATACTTCTATGGTTATGTAGCTCCTTCCTTTACACCAAGATCTCTCTCTCTCTCTCTCTTGCTTCAGCCCCTCTCTGTGTCCTTGTTTTTAACTTTGTAGCTGTGTTTATTCCTTTCTTTATAACCCCAATTCTTCCAATGCTTTATCCGAAAAAAGCCCCTTACATTAGCTCTCATTTGGAATCTTGCTCTGTAACAACCATGGGCTTTAGGAAATTGGCACTTCAGGATTAATGTTGCTGCAATTTGACAGAGATTTCTGACTTTGCAAAACCACTGTCAGCTCAGCGTGAGACGTGATATTTCACTTATTGTTATCCACACAGAGTAAAACCTTTTAACCCTGGTTAGATTTACTGGGAAGCAAGAACTCTCAGATCACATGAAAAATGTAAAACCTTTTAATATTCAAGTAAGTAGGATCTGTTAGTTCTCAGTATAGGTTACCAAATTCAGTGTTTTGTAGCAGCACATTTTCTTGTACAGTTTAGATTTGCTGTGTGTATTAAAAGTTGATCAAAATGCAATAAGTTGTGTATTTAAATTTTCTATATTGTGGAATACTGTTTAGGCAGGTTTGCTGGTTTTTGTTATTTAACTTGATTTTTTTTTTTTTTTAGGGCTTTTTTCTTTTTTTGTCATAAAATTGCCAATATTGCACAGGCTATCATTACATTCATATACTAAAAGGTAAATGGGAGGGAAAAAGTATATAATCATATATAAATTTATATCCCTTTTCTCCATCTCCAGAGGCTATGCAGTGGCCAGCAGCAGTGATGACAGAATGAATGAACCTCCCACCTCTCTCGGTCTCGTGCCACATCAGGTCAGACACATAGACTCACTCACATCCATCACGTTTTATATTAAAAATATTCTGTGTTGGACCCACTATCTATGAGAAGAATAAAATTATGAATAACTTAACTTAATAACTTAGACAATGTCACAAAAAATCCAAAGTATGCATGTAAGGGTTATTTAAAAAGAAAAAAAAAATATATATATATATATATATAGATATATAGATATATATTTATTTATTTATTTTTTATTTTTTATTTTTTTTTAAGCAAGCTAAGAATTACATGACTGACGATAAACTGTAATTGCTTAAGTTGAATTCAGGGTCGGCATCTCTAGAGGCTATTAAAGTGTTCCAGACTCCTACATACAAATCTCTCAGTGATTCAGGGTAACAAGTGGCAGATCTTGATGACGGAGGATAAAATGTTGCTGTGACATTTTTGAAAAAGCTTCATTTCACAGAGAGTCCAGTTTGGGACTGGGAAGAAAACAACAATAATCAAGCACAGAAGAGAGATAATTGCAAGAATGAGTATCTCAGTATTCAGCCCAAGAAGAAAGGATTATGTTTTGATTCTACAAGTGTAAAGGGGGCACATTTTTGTTATGTGTTATTATGTGTACTGAGGAAACAGAAGGACAAACATAAATGGCGGTGATGTTGTGTAATACAACAGCCTTGCTGTTATAGTATTTAAGTAAGTGCTCTGTACACAACCTTGCCTTAAAATGAGCTTGGCAAGTCAGTTCTGTGGTTGTTATTAGTAGTGATTATTTTTATATTGCACTATTTTTTTTTTCCTACTATCTTTTCTCCATCGGTTTAAACATACGTATGTAGTGACAACATTTTTACATCTGATGTTTTTGATTCTGTTACAATGCACAAAGGTTTCTGTTTTGGTCATTTTAATGGTCATTTAAAATGTTCAAACTGAAAGATCAAACATGACTCAAGGTTTGTAATGAGGAGACTTCATCATGCCTTAAAACCGTCATAATTAAGGGATCTTAGTCTGTCCAAGAGCTAGAAGCTTATTTTCTGGGAAAAGATGAGATTTTATGATATTCAAACTTTGGCTGCAGATTTGCATGTCTTTGTGCTTTATGAATTATTATGATTGTCATTCAGTCCTTTGTAGAAATGAGACAAGAATAAAGCCCTGTGGCTCATCGTATCAGACAGTAACTAGACTTGAATTTGCTGCTGCCAAATAGAACAAAATTAATTCTGTTTCATAGGTCAACAAACACAGCAGTTGAGGTCAGACAAGACTCAGCTGGAAGCTGTGGGAAAGTCATAGCTCAGTACATAGTGATAATCAATGAGTTGGTTGCAGTAGCTATTATGGAGAAGAAAGGAAAAGAATGTGTGTGCGTGCTTATCTGAATATGCACCTTTGTGTAGCCCATTTTCTTTGGTCTGTCCTTAGCCAGACTCAGTTTGTGAGTTTTTGTTTTCCTTTTTTAATGTGCTTTGTTGTGGGTCTGCTGTGTACCTCTGGATTTCCACATAACCTTGAATGTGACTGGACTTATGACACCTTTGAAGTGGATTTCTTTTGCTAATGTATTAGTTGTCTTCATTGAAAAAATAAGCATAAATAGTTTTATTGATTTTTCAAATTACCTAGGACAAACTGTGCTCTTGGCTAGCTGATGGCTGTATTTCACCACCTCTATTTGCATATCATCATCAATATTCATCATCCTGAGAATTGCCATTTGCTTGACACATCTGCTGGCAGCCAAATAACCCATAGAAAAGCGACATTTAAATGTGGTGTTTTATGTATGTGCTTATGTGCAAAAAGAGGGTGCAAAAATGATTGGAGTGAAAAATGCAAAATAAATAATATGCTTGAGGCATACACATTTATGTGTATATGGCTGGAATGCTCATTCCTCCAGCATTCTATGCCTATACAGCACACTGCAGTTTTGTGTGATGCCACAGTGACAGCTTCTGGTGATTTGCAAAAATTGCACAATATATTGTATCTCCAAGTAACTAGTGCAAATATACCAACATTTTTGATTACTGCACCCTTGTTTTCACTTGGATGATGTTACCACTGTCCATTTTGTGCCCTTGAATAGAGCTGTGTTTGCATCTCTAAAATCTATACAAATGTTCTCAACATGTTTTTGATACTTTGGTGTGTCTAAGCGCGAACTAAAACAAATAATCAACATTAAGGATGACTTTAAGTAACAGCTAATAAAATAGTATACTTTACTGTGACTTATGTAGAATAAAAGTGGATTTATTTATATAGTCCTGTATCACAAAATCTTAAATTTACTTCAGATAACATATAAGACCTTTTATCCCTAGATCCTCATTTAAGGTCTCCAAAAATGTTTAAAAGGAAAAATGTGAAAGGAAAAAAACAGGGAAGAAAATATGGGGTGGACAGCCAGGCCCAAGGTAGAAAATAGCAAAATTATAATATCGATAATAGGAATGATAAAATTAAGTATGGCCTTAATGTGGGAGGAAAGTTGAGCAACTTTAGTGGGGATCCAAAGTGACACACGTATTATCCTTTAAAGTTAAAAATGCTAATTGTCAGTGGAAATGATGCACCTTGATTGCTGTGATGTAACTCAAAGGCAGCCATGGGATGCTTTAAAACAGCATTCCATTAAGTAATTAGAGAATTCTTAAATAATAAGTCAGATGAGCAGTGCTTAAACAATTTTCATGTATTATCGAAATGCGTATTGAACTGTACCTCTCATTGACCGAATAATTACACAACACTAAAAGAGCATATTTTTTTATGCACATATATGTAGACTCTTTTTTATTTTATTTTTTTTGGTCAATTTAGCTGTACAGTCTATTCAAGACTATTTCACTTGCCCACGCTCACCCACTGGTCTAAGCAACTCATCCACTCACCCCCTTTGTTACCTTATTCACTGGACATGGTTGCCTTGCCTTACTGTAGCTAAATTGTTGAGCCTGCTTTTACTTTTTATCTTTTCATGTCCTTGATTATACCATTTCCCCAGGAATTACAAAACATTTGCAAAATTAAATAAATAGTGTGGCTGTAATATGGATTTTTCTGAAGCACTGTGCCAGTTAGAATTGACTGACACATACTTAGGTTACTACACAGCATAAGTCACTGCAAATTTGGTCCCATGAACAAGAAATTAAATTGGTGTGCATGAAGATGTGATGCTGATTGCACTCAAGTGTCACAGCTAAGGACTGAATTTCGACCTTTTTCACTTGCTGTGCATCTGCAATAATTTGGTCACAAATGTTTGATATATTCATCAGTCTCACCACCAGATAATTATAGCCAGGAAATTGTTTCATGCTCCTTTCGTGTGTGTGCGTCATCATAAAACATAATTGGCTGAAGATTTTATTACCAAACAGGAAGATGTGGGTGGAAGAGGGGAGTGATTACAGGAATGTATTGGTGATAAGTGGTGTTGTAACATATGTCATTAAAGAGGAGATGGTGCATGTATGTGATTAATAAAGAGTGAAGGCTTTCAGCAGTTAGATATGATGAAAATGTTGCACGGAAACATGCCTTCCTGACACCAGATGGCACTCTCTGCATTACTTTTGAACAGAACGTGCAGAAATTGCTGGCAAATTTTCATTACATTTTCTTGTTTGCATTTTCATGATTGCTACTAGAAGCTTTACTTTTGCTTGCAAGGAATAAAGGAATCAGAGGTACTATTTCTCACAAAGTTTCTTGCTGAACATGTTGACTTCCAAAAACTGCTAGTTTTTTTGTTGGTCATGTGTTAATGTCAGTTTGTCCCTCTGTTCTCAGACCTATTTTTACTCATATAATTAAAATGTCTGCTTTTATGAATAATTTTTTTCAAGAGTGTTTTTCTCCTCCACAGATACGGGGCTTTCTTTCAAGGTTTGACAATGTCCTGCCTGCCAGTCTGGCCTTTGACAAATGCACTGCCTGCTCTCCCATTGTAAGTGGCACAAGATGTAACGGAATAGTTCTGATTATGTGTTTATGAATCCAATTTTGCAGCAAGATGGTGTTTTAACTTTTAACTCTACTTTGCCAGAATAATTGAAATGTATATTTAATATGTGAATATAAACTGGGAGATCCTGATTTACGTATCAGATTCGATTCTGTTACTATGTGACAACATTGTTTTCAAACACAAATTGCAGCCTTAGCAGAAATAGGGGGATTCCCATCTCTCCTATTTCTACATTGTTAAGTCAGTGTAGTAGTGTTGAAATGCTGTTCCTTGAGGAATACTGAACACACACACACACACAGAGAAAAGCTGGTAAAAACATATGGTAACGATCAGGCAGCAGTTGCTCATTGATGTCAGAAACTGTCGTTGAGTGCAATTAGCTCCCATCACTGCTGTGTATGTGTGTCTGTGTGTGCATATATGGGTTGCTGAAGGGTTCACATATCCTAAATCAGGCAAGTGGGGTAAGAAAAATTGCCCTTTGTGTTTTCTTTACTGCATCATCATAAGTTGATAGCCAACTGGCCAGTGTGGTGAAGTGTGTAGCAATGTGACTGGTTGGTTGTACATTGGTGTAAGACCAGGGGAGGTGAGATAGAAAACTACAAATTAAAGAAGGAGAAAGTGTAAAAGAATGGGAAGAGTATAGAGGGTTTATAAGTAGAGGAAGTACAGCCACTGAAGAAAGGATGTTGTGATGAGTGGAGGGCTGGTTCGTACTCTTATTCTTCCCTGATCTCAATGCACTCTTTGTGTCTATAAAGAGGTCATAAAGCCCCAGATCTATCACTTTCATGTGAAGACAGAGGGAGAAACCAAGAGGCAGCAGGGGGAGGGAGTTGGCTAGCTTGTGCACTAAAAGTTTTCTCCACCTACGCTCTGAAGAAAAAAAAAGTATGGTGTTTCAGCCCATCTTAAGGTGTCATGTTTCTGCCTGTGTGACTGATGAGATTATTCGGTCTGCACAGAGGTTTCATATGATTTGACAGGGATTGGGTAAAGCCTGTGTAGTCAGGAACAATGAACAACATGAGTTTGGAAACACGATCGTTTGCTGAGGCAGGGATAAAGGTTATGTAGTGAAGCTGGTGGACAAGTTTTAATCCCACCCACACATCTTTTCCTTCTGTTTTGCATTCGCTTATCAACCTTTCACTCTTTTCTTTTCAGCGTACTCCTGTTTTACATCTCCTTCTTTTCCTCTCAGATGTCTTACCTTCTCTCCCTTACTTTTCTTCCTCCCCCACATCTCTGCTCCCTTTGTGTGTCCCTCTTATCCATCTATCAGTATATTCACTTAAATGGTGTGTGTGTGTCTGTCTTTGTCTTCACTCTGTGTGTGTGTGTGAGAGAGAGAGAGGGAGACAGCAAGTGCAGGTCTGTGTGTATTTGTGCCGCAGTCAGCTGTGTGCTGCCAGGTCACTATGGAAACAAAACAATTCAGCCCCTGTCTGGGCTGGAGCAGTTCCTGTAGAGTTGGGGCTTTTCACTGTGTGTGTGTGTGTGTGTGTGTGTGTGTGCTTGTGGTGTGTTTGTGTATGTGTGTGTATTTCCTAACTCTCTGGGGCTATAAGCCAATAAAACTGTACGCCAAAGAGTAAATCACAGCTGACGTGGCTTTGTCTAAAACCGTGCCAGATACCTCTTACTACAGCTACTTGTACACACTACCAAATATGCTACAGCTATTAATAGCAAACATATACTTTTTACATTTGGGTTGTGAAGTTCTGAAGAGACTTGAAACTGGTCACTAACATAACTCACAGTGTTCCTCTATAAAGGTGGTCTGTCTTTATAAACTTCTTGCTTGTGCTGTTTTATATTTAGAGTAAATTGTCCTTAAGCCACAGATTGTAAAGATGAAAGGCTGATTTGAGTGTGCAGGTACCTTTTTGTTCTGTTTGGTTGAATTTCAATTTCCGCATCTATTCCTTTTTTTTATTGGTTGTGAACATCCTTGCCAAAGTTTTAAAACCCCTTAAAAAATCTAAAACATAAGGTAGGATGCAATCATAAGTTTCCATGACTACACCCTGAAAAATTTAAATCATCTGGTCCTTAGCAAGTCGTAAAATTAGGTAAATATAAGCAAGATGAGCAACCAAAAAAATGACATTACACAGTGTCATTATTTATTTAATAAAAGCTAAGCCAAAATGCAGAAGCAGTGTGTGGGGAAAAAACTAAGTACACCCTTACTGCTTCCATAGGAATTCAGAGGTTAAATAGCAGCCAGGTGCTGCTAATCAGATGCACTTGATTAACTGATTATCAGCAAGTGTGAGCACCTCTATAAAAGCAGAAGTTATGGCAGTTTGCTGGTCTGCAGCATTCAGGTGTGTTTTAACACAATACCAAGGCAGAAAGATATCAGCAATGATCTTAGAGAAGCAATTGTTGCTGCCTATTGTTGCTTTGGGAAGGGTTTTAAGGCGATCTCCAAACAATTTCAAGTCCATTAATTTACACTGAGAAAGATTATTCACAAGTAGAAAACAGTGCGGTTTGCCACAATCTTACCAGGAGCGAATGTCCCAGCAAATTCACCCCAAGGTCAGACCGTGCAATGCTCAGAAACTGCAAAAAACCCAAGAGCTACATCTCAGACTCTACAGGCCTCAGTTAACATGTTAAATGTTAAAGTTCATGACAGTACTATTAAAAAAAGACTCAACAAGTATGGCTTGTTTGGAAGGGTTACCAGCAGAAAGCCTCTTCTCTCTAAAAAGAACATGTCAGCATAGCTTATATTTGCAAAGTTGCATTTGAACAAACTACAAGACCTCTGGAACAATGTCCTTTGGACAGACAAGACCAAAGTAGAGATGTTTGGCCATAATGCACAGAGCCCCATTTGGTGAAAACCAAACACAGCATATCACCACAAACACCTCATACCAACTGTCAAGCATGGTGGGGTAGGGGTGAGGATATTATAGATATATTTCAACAAAGTGGGTTTTGGCCGTTGGCGTCTCACATAACAGAGCCCATGGATGGAAGTGGAGAATCAAAGAAATAAAAGAGAAAGAAGGAAAGAAAAGAGAGGTTGAAAAGATGAATGAAGGGACACATCAGTGTGTATTGTGTGTGGTGTGTCTGGCTCCAAGACTAGACGCCAGTCTGCAAACTCACTCACACACACACAGACGGTGATGCACACATTGTGTTGATGTCTGAAGCAGAGGTAACCCTACACCTGCAGACCTGCAGAGGAGGGTCTGTAGGCATCTATGAAAGGCTTGGCTATACCTAGGAAGGTAGTCCAGAGGGCAGAGGATCTGTGGGTGTGTTGTTTTTTTGGTAAGAAGGTGTGGGTATTTGAAGTCTGTACTGTAGGAGATCAAGGTAAACACTGTAGTGTGATTGTAGAGGTGCCAAGTTGTGACTAAGGGCCAGAGTGTTAAAGGTTCGTTTTTTTTTTTTTATTTCATCCCGTTTAAAGATTATTATCTGCTTTTATGTAATAATGTTTTCATGGATACATTTTCTCAAGTTGTGAGTCTTTAGCATGACTTACTCCACCACTCCATGTCAGATTCAGTAAGGACACCAAAAGTGTAATACGTGGTGACGAAAAACATTTCAGAACCGCCTTAGGCAAGATGTAATATTCTCATTAAAAGCACAGTAAAAGGTCAAGCAGTGCATTTAGGTTAGGAAACCTGTTTTTCACCTGTGTGACTCTGACCTTTGCTGGTTCAAGTCTTGCACCTGAGCAAACTAAAAGGGGGCATCAGCTGTTTAGTCAGCACAGGCTGTGGCATCTACATTTTCAGAAAGAGAGGTTTTAGAGATTTTATCTTTTAAACATTTAAGTCAGTTTTGCCAATTACTCTGTCAGGTCCAAATAATTGCAAAAAAAAAGTTAAAGTTGTGCTGGTCAACTGTTTCTGTTTGCTTTCAGTAAAAGTAGAAGTGTAGTATCATAACACACATAATACTCAAAATGTAAGCTGAAGCAAAGCAATGGTATAATACCCAGGGATTACATTTTCTCTTAAATAACCTTAACTGTTATTCTTCATGTTGTTTTTTTTGTTTTTTGTTTTTAATCCAGGTCTTAGACCACTATGAGAGGGAAGGTTTCAGCTTCCTGTCCAAGGTTTTTAATTCTTCCCACTCATTCCTAGAGGACCTGACGGGGCTGACTCTGCTGCACCAGGAGACACAGGCTGCAGAGGTATATTACATCCTCACATACACCCACACAAACAGGTAGAGACATGAACACAAAATATGCTACTTTGAAAAACAGGGTCCTGGGGCCATATCGACAGCAAAAAAATTGGGGTTGTATAGCTAGAGTGAGACCTGTGTTTGTATTCTTTATATTACTTTAAGTTAAACACACTGGAAATGATACTTTCAATTAGTGTCCAGTTTTGTTGATATCCAAATGTAGAAGTATGTTGGGGGTTGGTTTGCACGTGGCAGTAAAGAGCCCGGTGTGGTACTGCAATGGTAGTGAACAGGTGCTTCACGGAGCTGTCACAGAGCATGTTTATATGTTGTAGCCTTCTACTGCCACTTGGGGGCAGTGTCAAAAGTATATGGTGGGCTTCTGTTTTTGATGTTTGCGCTCTTGTTTGTCCTTTATCTTAGCCCCTGCCACAGGAAAAAAAAAAAAATTGAAAAATGGCTTGCCAGTGGGGTTTAAATGAGGGATTAAAAAAAACTTTCTTCAGCAGTCATTATCAGTCCTGTTCTCCGTGCTTCTTAGAACTTTGATTTTTGTTCTTATCCATCTTTGTGTTGAATTTTGCTGTAGTAGTTGCCTTTCCTGTTCACCTTTTCAACCAAACAGCATTAGACCTACGCATAGCATATTGTGCACAAGCAACTGTTAGTTTGCTGCACGACTACATTGAAAATCAACCAACAGCTCTGTTGTTTTTTGATTTTCAATAATCCTACTCTCCATATAGCTGGAAAACCACGCAAACAGACATGAATGCAAGATCATAGACCTGTTTCAAGACTTTAAAAGAGGGTTGGGCGATTTGCTCCATAGGCCAGTTGTCCTGTTGTTCCCCTGTGGCATTGCCGATTACTAATAGCATCGTCACCAGGACAGCAGAGAAGGTTAGTGGAGAGTGCTACCCAGCGTGGAACAGGTAAAACAGTATTAAATAACACTTGCTGGCTCTTTACTTATTTACCTTAGACCTATAGTTCTACTATATAATCCAGTTTCTTTTTTCTTTTTTTCTGTGAAATATCTCACCTGTCTCTCCTGCGTTCTTCATCATGCCCTCCCCACACAGCAGAGTTTTTCACTAACAAAAATGTCTGATGGGGGGAAAAAAAAAGTTAAGCAGATGAGATAAACGAGCATCTTCCTGTTTTCTCTCATTTGATAATGATGGATCAGTGTCACCGCTCCACACACTAATTTCAAAGCACAGAAGTCTGGGTGTGAACTTGTGTGCATGCGCTCGTGCGCTCATGGGAAATGAGCTAAAAATTGCCTTGATTGGTGAGTTATCGCCTTTCACTTTGACCATTATCGATTCCTGACATCATCATCTATCGCCACAACCCTAGTACACGATATACTAATTGGTCAGATTGTTATACTATCCACAGTAATGGAGCTGGACATTAATAGTGAAGAGGTAGCTCAGGCTAATTGTGAAACCTTTGATTTATACATTAAATCAGGTGCCAGCCCTCACCTATGGATATTGGGTACCTCTGGGTATTGATCATAGGACTGAGATAACAGTCTAAATTAGATTTGTTTGCACGGTGTCCTTCTGCACCTTTAGAAACTGACCAAAGAACTCAGGTATTCATAAGAAGCTCGGATCTGAAACTCTGCTCATTTATAGTAGGTGGAACTACTGTAGTCGGAATAGTTTGGGCATCTCATTTTACATGCTTCCTTGGCACCCCCCAGAGCATGTCAGAGGGATTCAGTATCAAGTCAGATTTTGCCAAAGAGTGCAACTTAAGAAGTTGGACATCGTGGCTGGCAAAACTGACTTCTGAGCTTCTTCCTTTGCTTACTTCAGCCATGACTGAAACCTAAACAGTGGGACAGAGATTAATGGCTAGATAGCTCTTAGTATGGTCCTTCAGGAACTAAGTATGTTTTATGATCCTAGGAAATTCAAAATTCTTTCATACAGTTTCAAAATGGTTTATCCTCTTGTGGAAATTTAAATTTCATCATTGGGATTTCTCTAAAAAACGAAATGTTTAACAGGAGATGCAGTTTTAATTCTAAAGCAGAGATATTTTTGTCCCATAACCTTCCTCTAATTATTCTGTTGCCATAGAAGCACACAGTTGTTGTTGACGGAACAACGAGCGGCATAAAGTTCCAGCAAACACCCAGAATACTTTGTGGTGGAATATGGGTGGTTTTCCTCAAGACTCTCCCCCTGACATGAGACAGAGGGAGTCGAGGGAGAGACAGAAAATGAGTGAGTGTGGGTGGTGGGGGTTGGGTCTGGTCCTGCTGAACTGTGGGAAAATCCCACGTACTTTCTCCCTAATAACACATCGATGAGGAGGGGTGGAGAGAAAAGCATGAGCGCAAGATTGAAATTTAGAAAAAGTTGACTGTAGATAAGAGACCGTGGAGAGAGTATAAAAGACAAAGACAAAGAAAAAGAAAAAATGGAAGACAAAAGAGGACTGGAGATGGAGAGAGAAAAATTTATGGTGAAATGAGAGAAGCAACAGTTGAAGAAGAAAGTGCCATCCTCCTCTTTTCTCTGTCTTCCCCAATTTCTTCTCTCCTCTTTCTCACCTCTTTTGCTATCAATCTCCACCTCATCCCTATCATTCTCTCCATCTCTTGCATTTGTTCCCGCCCCCTCTATCCACCCCCTCTCCCTGATGAAGTGCGTTGAAGAGTCTGGCACTCGTCCCTCTCTCTTCAATCAGAACATGGAGAGATTGTTTTGATTGCTCAGCCCACTAAGCGCCAGAAGTCTCAGCGTCTGTTTCCTGTACACAGATTACTTTTTCTGAAAACTACTGCGCTTTAAGGACGTCCCTTCAAGTTCTTTTTTTTTTTCTTTTTCTCAATTCCAGGAAAAGACAGTAGTGTTTTTTTTTTGTTTTTTTTTTTTTCTTGATCGCAAAAGCAT
>VUQI01046758.1:0-19100 GCA_015106735.1 Paratilapia polleni | reverse complement strand
ACACACATTTTATATATATATATATATATATATATATATATATATATATATATATATATATACAGTGGCTATGTTGTGCAACCTGGGTTAAAAATTACAAATGAGGTTCATGATTGCACAGTCTGCATTGCTCTTAAATCATGCTAAAGGGGCTCTGAGTAATATTAATTTCCATTGTGAACCAGAGTTTGAATCTAGTTAACATAATCCTTTGTCTTTAGTTTGGTTCTAATAAAAGTTATAATGAAAATTATTGTTTTTGATAGTTATATTTACCGACTTCTTTGTTGCATGAATGTTGCAATTTACGCAACATGCCCATAATTTAATAGGATCCCTCTCCATAATAATATGGCTTTTGAAATAGTTCCTTGGCCCTGCTGAAGCAATAAGGGTTAATCAGAAAGAGGTGGTTCAGAGTGTGAACTTGTTTAGTTGTATCACACTTGTTCTCTTTACTCATCAAAAGTAATGAATTTGCTATTGTGCATGTGCCTGTAGAGATGCATACATGCATGATTATTTTAATTAGCTCATGCATGCTTGTGCACCTCTCTGGCTTCCTTTGTTTGTGACATATTTATGACGTTATATCTCAGTTTCTTCATGCATTCTTGTATTTGTGTATTGTGTGTATATATGTTCCTGCAGCACTGCAGTAAAAGCACCTCCACTTCTTGGATGTGGCTGCTGAGGTCATCAGTCATTATTGCCAACAAACCATGGCCCCGCATCACTCTCACCATGACAACCACAGCTCTAATACTTATAATGGCAGTCTTCAACATGGTAAGCTTTTTTATGTGCAGGTACTGCTCTGAGGGAGTGCTACCCCACCTTTCAGGCTTTACTACTAAAGTATAGTATAGTTCTGATAACACATCTCCTATTTGTAACTGCAGTGTAATTAGAAAGTAATAAAATGGACGATGTTTTCACACAAAAAACAAATTGGCTTCTTCAAAATCATATTCTTAACAACCTTATGTAATGCTACTGTCTTACTGATTAATATAAAATATATCTTAATTTATTACAGCAAAAAAAACCAAAAAACAATTAATGCAGTAACCACAGCAAGAAATATGCCAGTCATCATGTTTAGGGTCTGTGGAAAATATTTTTGTGTAGTATTAATTAATATGCTTCCCCCTTTTTTTAAAAAATAAATTAAGCCTGAAGAAACTACATTTCATTGTTTTCTTTGCAATGAGTCTATCAGTTGGCTTCTCAAACCAGATGATTGTGTTTTCCCTGCATTGCATAAAAGTGCCAACACCATTTGCATGCAGCAAATGTAAAATACTGTCTATAACATTTATATTGTTGCTTTGCTCTTCTCCATTCATTTTCAGATTTATCTGATTGAGGTTTCTTTTTGTAGCAAAAGAAGCCCACCAAAACATAAAGCCTTAGACAAAGGTGGGATGGAAGCCTGAGGCTTGAAAGGAAGCTGCGTGATAAAGCACAATGTCAGGACCCTGGTTTAGACCTTCACACAAATCGATTCCAGAGATTATAATCGTATTTTGCGTCTGACTTGGGTCAGTCGCTCAGGGCGTATGAACCAAATTAACCTGGCTTTGCTCAGTGGGGCAGCCAATCCTCATCTTATCCTGCAGGTTCACTTTAAACTACATTATTGAATGGTTGTCACTATTGGCCTCTTATCTAACAAGATTCTGTTTTCCTCCTGCAATTCTAGTGCACACTACTTCATCTTTTCCCATGCTGATGTGCAACGGAGGCAGAGAGAGAAAGTGTATTTATAATTTGCATGACAATTCTCTGGTTTGTTTTCTGTGGTTCTGAATTTCTTTTGACTTTGTGTTTTTCTTCTAGTTCTTTTTGGAAGACAATGTGCTGCCTCCAGTTCCTAATTACAATTCCTCCAATGAAACACTGTTTTACCATAATGAGGAACTAATCACCTTCTCTGGGAGAAACAATTTCTACCTTCCTGTGAGTGAAGACCAACATCATTATCACACTTTATTCATAAAACTTGTTACTTTCTTTTTTTTTTTTATAACATTAAAATGAATTCACCTTCTTCTACTGTCTAGTATTTAATTTACAGTTGCATCCTGGGGCTGATCTCTTGCTCAGTGTTCCTGAGGATAAACTACGAGCTGAAGATGATTATTATGTTGACAGCAGTTGTGGTCTACAATATCATTATTCTACAAACACACGCCTCTCTGCTGGATGAATATAGCAGATTTCTGTACAAGACTGAAAGCCTTGACAGGTAGGCTTACAGTGACAAACAGGAACACTTCAGGGGAGCATGAGATGGATGAAGAGAGACAAGGAGGGTTAGGAGACTGTTACGGTAGCCCGAGGAGAGAGAAGGAAGTTTTGGGCAAATGGAAAACCATATTTTTTGAAGATATAGGGCATAGTAAGGTAAAAGAAGAGGTAAATGGTTTTTTTTTAAGGTCTTCTTCCACAAGTTAAAAAGGAAATCTAAATACACCAGTTAGTCAGTAGTGAAGTATCGATCACTACTGACTCTGATTTAAATTTGAAACCTTTGATTAAAAAGGTAGGAGAAAAGGTTCCTATAAATATGTTCTGCATGTGCCATTATAGGAAGAAATGGAAAAAACTTACTATACTATAATTTACTCATGAAAGTGCCCTCCAAGTAAACATTGTGTTGTATGAGAAAAATGCAAAAGATGCAGCTTTTGTAAGTTAAGTGCACTGTTAATTCTCCCATAATAAATGGCACCGAAACCACCGAAACATGAGACATCTTTCTAATTTTTGGAAAAGAGGTGCTTCCATCTTTCAGAAAGTCAGTCAGTTTTTAAGGGGACCTGACCTTGGTAAATGGTAAATGGACTGGTACTTATATAGCGCTTTTTCTACTCAGTTTTGAGCACTCAAAGCACTTCAAAACCATGATAACAACTATAATATTACTTGGTTGTTTTTATTTAGAACATGCTAAAGAAAATTCTGCTCTGTACTGCATCCTCACTCTGAGCTGATAAGAGAGACTGTAGAGATGACATCACGAACAGACAAATCCTGGATCTCCTCCATAGATGCTCATAATTGGATAAACCCTTAAAGATTATTACATCATCCATTGTAATTTCACTAGAAACTCTGAGGTAGAAGTCTAACGCAAACTTTTTTAGAGCCCAGAGCGTGAGTCACTAATTCTTTGTGAGCAGACAAGTAGAACAAAAAAATGTCACCAGTTGAAGTCTGAATTGTCTGATTTCCTGCAGAGGAAGGCGGGCAGTTTTCTGTCTAGTAGTTTTACTGACGTTACTGTCCAGAACTGTAAAACTTACAAATTGAAAAGCTTTGGTCATTTCTGTAGTTGGAAAAATCTTAACAGCTGTCATCTTTTTAATTTAAAAAAAAAAAAAAATCACAGTTGCTGTGCGTGTCGTTTTCATCACCGAATTTTCTTCAAGTCACGTCTTCAGACATTGCCCTTCATTCTGTGTAGAGAACTGATTATATGAACCAGGTGAATGCAGAACTTGCATGTGGTTTTCCCAGTTGTCTGCTGAGTTCTACCATAGATAAGATTAAGAGTAAATTAATATGTAAAATGTGCTTCCTTAAATTAGGATGCAGCAGGTCTGTGTAAGTGTCAGGACAGTTTTAATCTTTTTCTTTTATACAGTATGTTTTGGGCTTTGAGTGTGTGGGAGTCTGTGTTTACAATACATACACAATGTGGTTGGTTGCTTAATTCTGCCCTACTTTTCAATGATAGTGAAAGACTGAAGTTTTGCATTCAAGTGTTTTTACAGAGCTGTATCTCTAAGGATCAGGAATATTTGTTTATTCCTTGTTGAGAAATGTCTCTAGTCAGTGCACCCTTGCAGGGGAGCTCACCCCCTGAAATGCGTCCAGTAAACAAGCTCTTGTCACAGCAAAGCAGAAGCGGCAGTCTTAATTAAGTGACAGGTTGGAATAAAACGCTCTGCTAACCAATCATGTGACACATCTCTACTGACTGCAGTCAGATTTTTAAAAAGTCCTTTTCTCGTCTATAACTTGAGGTTTTCTTATGCTGTTATCATTTTTGTTCAGTCACTCTTTATCTCTGTTTTTATCTTTTTCTTACCTTATAAAAACGTGTCTCTTTTTTTCCCCTCTACCCTTCAAGACCAGGAGTTCTCAAAGACCTGAAGACTATGGGCTCTATATCCCTCTTTATCTTCTTCATCACTCTGCTTGTGCTTGCCAGGCAGGTAAGTTGAAGCTGTAATAGTCTGAATGACGTTGTCATCTGTCTCCTGCTGCACATTTGGAAGAAGAGTAGTTTTCACCTACGCACCATTATTACACTGTCATTGCACTTTGTATGTATTTGCTGTTTTATTTTTAGCTGTAGCATTTTGATTTGATTGTTTATTGTATATGTTAAATGTTTATTGTATATGCCATGTTTTTTAATTATTTCTTCTGATTTTGAAATAACACTTTCCCCATATGATGTGTTCGTGTGAGCTCCTAGCTTAGTCTTTTGGCATGTGGAGCATGTTGAGAGTAGTGCGTGAAGCTTTAGCTTTATCTTTTACATACCTTCCTTTCAATCCCACGGATTCTTTAACCCTTCCCATGAATGAATACATTTTAAGGGGTTAGCTCAGTCATGGATTTCTTATGTGTCACAAGACCCAAGCTTTTGATGATTGTAAATGCAGACAAAATTGAAGCTCTGACACGGCTGGTTCTGCCTCTCCCTCTGTATTCCTTTATTATCTCAGGGCTCTAAGTGAAAATCAATCATTGAACTTGGTAGATATGGTTCAGCTTTTTGGCTGCTGTTCTACACTGCAAAAGAGGCATATTTTGACCAATTTCTCTGACCTACCTCAGTCACTCCAGGACAGTGATTTACATCAGCATGTCTGCTGTTACTCAGGTATAATTTGAGATTTAGTAGTGATGGAGATAGAGGGACCAGAGACTGGAGAGGAACATGTTCCTTACTCTGGCTTGTTTGATGTTCTGCTGAATTGCTTAAATTCTGTTCTTCAGAACATCCCAGAATTACAGTATTATTTTATTCTGGAACATCACCATGGTAACTTATGCTACAGGCCTACCCTGCTACGGAGCAGGCTGTGTTCGAGGTAAGAGATAAACAGGCATGTTATCACTGCCTGCTGACCAATCAGTTCTCTTGAAAACATCATATGGATACTAAGAGGCTCTAAAGACTGTTTTGTTTTTCCCTGATGAGCATCTGTAAGAAATACAGATTCTTAGAACTTTTTCCCTGTTGGCTGCAAGCAATTTGAAAAAGTTTTATTTATTTAGTTTTTACTTAATCCTTAATATATGATCCTAAAACAGGGTGTCCTTTTGTACTTGTGGACCTTCTATCAAAATCAAATTTTTTTTTTATATTTGTACATTTATTCTTTACTTGCCCTGACAATGTTAAACACCACCGGGGCCAGAGCTAAAAAGAATACACAGCTGATGTCTGTCAGATTCTCGTCTGTTTAAGATGCTCATAGCTAGATCGACAAACCCCAGGTTTACTTATCAAGTTGATATCCGCCTTCATGTGACTGCTTAGCCTGATGTTGGGGTAAGTGAAGACAGATAACTAAAATATATTCTGGGTATGCTGAAATTGCTTCCCAGTACAGGCCCCGCAGTATCAGAGTGTTTACATTTTGAAGGTTTTTAAACTTCACACAAGGCTAATGTTAAAAGACAGCATATAATACAGTATATGCATCTCATAAATACAACGTATTACTTTAAGCATATTATTTGTATGGTTAAGAATAGGTTTGAATGCAGGCTTTCGTCACAGCACTCAATGGGAGTAGACGTGGTAAGAGAAATATTGCTGTTTTACTGTACATCAGAACTTATCATATCAAATGGGATGCAGCTGTGTACTACTGGCAAGGCTGCTGCAAATGGTTTTCAGCCTACTGACAACAGGACTTGATATGGGGTGGCTGTTAAGTACCACATTTTAACATGCATACTGTGCCACAACTAAACTGTTACCAAACCCACCCTTTATCTAATTGTACTTTTCATGTTTAGTGACATTGTAAGAGCATTTGTATGACATCTTTGTACACTAAAAATATGCACTGTTTGTATTGTTGACTATTATTGAGTGTAATAAATGGATATAAAAGGGTTCTTTTTTTGTAACTGTTGACACACTATAAATTAATATAGCTATGTCTCTTTGAAAAAAATGCTTAAGGCCTTCTGTCACACAAAGTGAGGAGAATGTGAAAATAAAATTCCTGCAACAAGTGCTCCTGGATTTAGATAAAAAGCCAAGAGTGTTAAGCAGATTGAATTTGAGTGGATAATAAATGTATTTCAAGAATGCATATTACTTAAGTACCCAGCTCTATGAAAATGCACCAGGTGTAACTATATGTACAGCAAAAATAACACATACCATTTATTAATGTCTACACTTGTGATTTGTGTAGACATTTTTGTCACTGGCTGTAACGAGTAATTATATTTATATTGTCCAATCCTATCGCTTACTCTGCTTGATCATAAGTCTGTCATCCTGCAAACACGTTTCTCCCGTGTTGGTGCATTTTCTTTATCGAATCGGTTCACCGTGTATGACTCAGAAACAGGACTGAATACAGCTGTCGTCACAGAGCACCTGAGTTGTGAGTGCAGAAGAAAAGGAAGGAAATTATTCATTGCACCCCAATCCTTCCCACCAGAAACATTAATTCTCATTGGTCCTGAAACATTTTACTCCTGCATTTTACAATGTGTTTCCTGACATTGTGCTCTTAAGAAAGTCTTGTTGATGTGCTGGTGAAGTAACCACATCATTTAAACAAAGCTGCATAAATCACTGGGTCTAGCTTGACCAAAAGTCAAACTAGACCCAGAGTTTTTGTAAATGCGATTAAATTACAGGCATTTCTTTACATTGCATTTTCTTTATGTCCTAAGCCTTGTTGGTGTCCATATCTGTGTCTGTTTCTATTTTTTTCTGTGACTTCTTGGAAGCAAGCTGTACAGCTATACCTTCAGTCTTTTTACCTCTGTGTCCTCTTGTAACAGAATGAATATTACTGTAGGTTAGACTTTCTCTGGAAGAACAAGTTCAAGAAGGAGTGCGAGGAGATTGAAACCATGGAGAACCTCAACCGGGTTTTGCTAGAAAACGTCCTGCCTGCACATGTCGCAGAGCACTTCCTGGCACGGAACTGGAAGAATGAGGTAGGAATTTATCATGTTTTTATTATAGCTTTTAATATTAAGGTAAAATAATCCAAATTTTGCTTTGAAAGTAGCTACAGAACTAATGAGTGTAGAGAGTACAGAGGTCTTTAACTGCTTCTCTATGTGCAAAGTTCGTTTACATTCATTCACTACATTGATGCGTCACAAAAGCAGGATGTTTAATTCAGGATTTCAGGAAAAAAATGTTCAAATGCAGAATATTCAATAGACTTTTAAAGTGCTGTATAATAAATGCAAATTGAAACATTCATTGGCTGTTTATAAAAATATCCAGGGATAAAGTTGAGGTAGATTTTTATTTTGAAAATGCAAACTTTAAATGAAACTGGCACTTCTTTTGTAATATGACAGTGATTAATTAGCTATTATGATGCGAAAGCTTTGGAAGATGGAGTCTAAGAGATTTTACTAACTTACTTGCATGACTCATTCATCATTGTAAATGCTGTTACATCCCCTGAGTACTTTTCACAGTGTCAGCTGGGAAAAGGAAAGTTTTAGATCTAAGGAAGTTTAGATGATGTGGAGGTCATGTAAGATTAAACAGGAGAGTAGCATCTGCTGCAGAAATTCTGAATGATGAGTCAGCAATTGACTCCATTTCTGCTCTTGAACAGGATCCAAGAACACGATGCTGGTCTAATGGATTTTAAAGCAACTGTTTTTTGGATGGTGGTTTGGGTGATTTGCCTCCTTTCATTTGTCTGTTATGTTTCCTGTGTGGTCCAACTGGGGACCGGGTTTTACTGAAGAGTATTGTCAAGTATTCTTGAGTTTGATCATACACAGAAAACTCACATTATGCCGTCCAGATCACACATTTGTCTGTCAACATTGCCTCGTCTGTCTGTGGTTTATCAGTTTTATAACAAGTTTTACAGCATTGTTTTGCACCTGCACAAGCTAACTACTTCATTCTGTCTTCTGCTGCTTTTTGTCATGCAGGATCTGTACCACCAGTCCTATGACCTGGTGTGCGTCATGTTTGCCTCTATCCCAGACTTTAAAGAGTTCTACACTGAGTCTGACGTCAACAAAGAAGGATTAGAGTGCCTCAGGCTCCTCAACGAAATCATTGCTGACTTTGATGAGGTAAATACCCTGATCACCACAAATATTAGACAGAATCCGTGATACGATTTCACTGCTTTTCTAGTAGCAAGTAATTGGATACCATGTTCCATGCAAGCCACAGTGCCTTTGTTATGAGTATTATAATAGGCTTTCACTGGCAGACAAATGGGAGACAAAAAAATTAAGAGTATTGCTTCTTACGGATTCATACAGTTAAGTTTTATTATCTCTTCTGCCATAAATTCTGTTTCATTTGGTTGAGCTGTGTTTGTATTTCTATGCGTAGCTGCTTTCCAAACCAAAGTTCAGTGGTGTGGAAAAGATCAAGACCATTGGCAGCACGTATATGGCTGCTACTGGACTTAACACATCACCAGGACCTGAGTACACCTCACAGGTAGGCTCATTACAAATACATCATCATTTTGTGTGACTGCCATACGTGCATTATACTAGAAACTAATGTGTTTCTAGTTGTGCTTTTTTATGTTTCCCAGGAGCATGACAGGCAGTACATGCACATAGGGACCATGGTAGAGTTTGCATTTGCCTTGATGGGAAAACTGGATCTTATCAACAAACACTCTTTCAATGACTTCAAACTCAGAGTTGGTGAGTTATACAGAGAAGCAGAAATGAAATACAAAGTATGGATTTACAGTCTATATGTTATGTTCTGAAAGGGACTACACTGTAAATTCATTATTTTACACATCTAAATTTACTGATCTCACATGAGAAAATAAGCGGTTTAAATATTAAATTCAACAGCCAGAAAGCAGCTTCGTAGCTGTCAGTCAGACATCAGATAAATGAAATGATATAACAAAACAAAACAGTATCACTGCTGTTGGGTGAGAGTTCCATTCCTTGCTGCCTTGTTCTCATTATGATATTCTTTGGAATCATGCTACTAAACTTTTTGTACACAACAGGGATTAGCTTGACTGCAGTACAGCCTACATTTCACCATCATGGACAGTAAGCCTTTATGCATCCTTTTTTTTTTTCTTTGTCTAGCGCTCCAATAAGATGTTGAGGTAATTTGAGAGAAATGCACAGGTGCCTAAATAACAAGAAAATAACATTTATTTATCCAGTAAGACAAAAATAAGAGGTGGACCAGCAGGCAGGCATAAGCAATAAGAGCCAGAGTTCGATACCTTCAACCTGTCTCTTAAGATCTCAGCATGGGATGCACCATTAACTCAGCAGTGTGCATGTGAGTAACTGTACATCCCTGCTGCTTCCAGACGGGGCCTAAAATGCTCCATCAGAGAGGGATACATGCCCCCACCCACTGGGACTGGACAGAACCAGAGGCTGTGTGACTGTATGTGCCTCCTGCACACTTCAGCAGATTGCAATTTCCAACAATCTGGAGACTGAGTCAGAACCTTGAGCAAAGAGAGGCCCAGTGTCATCTCAGTGCTGTGAATAACCTCCAGAGTCTGCTTAGCAGAGGTGCAGAGAGTGCTGGGGATTAAGAGTTGAGCTGCATTTAGCTCCCCCTTCATCTCATGTTCTGATGAAATCTTGTGAAAAGCTTTGTTCATTCTCAAAGCAGCAGGATTCCTGCCAAAGCCTGTTTTGAGCTGCACTCAATAATTAATCAGTGTCAGAATTTTATTTTGATACATTTCCAAGAGAGTAGGACATCACAAAAGAATTAAAATAGCAGTTCAAATTTGTAACTATAAAATAATAACATAATACATGTTCCAGATAAATAGCAGAGATAAGGACACTGCCTAAAGCAGCAACACACTATGAAATGTTTACTAAAATGTTTCCTTTGTCAGGTATTAACCATGGTCCAGTGATAGCTGGAGTCATTGGGGCCCAGAAACCACAGTATGATATCTGGGGGAACACTGTGAATGTAGCCAGCAGAATGGACAGCACTGGAGTCCTGGGAAAAATACAGGTAAATGAAGGGTGATAAGGGGAATATTTGAGTTAAATAAATAAATAAATAAAAACAACCCCACTATTATCTGTACATCTTTTTCATCTGTCACCAAACGCCATCAAATATCAAAAATATTGAAAAGCAGCTGAAAATGGTTAAAAATGCCTGTTTGAGTAACAGCAGGTTTAAAGTACAGTTGCCAGCTGTTTTAGTAAATATGCCCTTTTTTAAACCAGAATTAAGTTGGACTCATTGCAACAGGAAAAGCGCAGGAGAAGACGTGAAGGCATCTGTCAAACATCACATTGTGGTTCTTTCAAAGGACCAGCACAGCTCCTTCTTCATATGTAGACATTTTAAATGGTGGTGCAGATGCTTAAAAGATAAAGCTCTTACTTCCTTTGTATGCCATTTATAACAGCAAGGACATCTCATCATCTTGACATCATCTTGACATCACCTGACATCGTCAAATCTTATTTGATGTCATGTCTGAGCACTGATAAGATAGAATGGTTTTTCACCTGCTGCATGGCACGTGGCTGTGGCAATCATTCAGTCTTCAGAGGGCTGTATTACATTTCACAGCCTGTACACATTTGATAGAGCCATCTGCTGTGCAGTGCAGCACAACTGCAGTGCTCTCAATTGCATTCCATGATTACCTGTTGATATTTTAAGACAGAAGTCAGAAATAAGACATTTTCTTTCAAAGTAGTTCAGATATCACCTACCATGTTAATTTTACTCATGATAAAAATCCACAGGCAACATTTTATTTCAGTGTTGTTTGCTTGTTGTTCATACAGTATTTCATCTTATACTCTGTTCTCTGGAAGATGTAGTGCTCTTTTGCTTTACAGCTCTTTAATTTACACGTTGAATTTTTATACATAAGCTGTGATGTTGCCAGTGGCCTTTTGTTTTCGTCATCCCTTAATGACAGGATTAAAAATACAGTGCAGGCACCCATGTTTGCAGCTCTACTTGAGTCATACATTTTGCAAATTTTGCTGTCAGGTCTGAAATGAATGTAAAAGTTAGAGTTTAGACAACACTTATCCAACTGAAATCCTGATTTTGTCAAGAGAGTGTGGTCAAGCACAGCAGCATGCCAAGAAGAGTCTTTTACTTATGAGTTAATGGTCAGCAGAATTTTCCTGTGGAGAGCTGAGTATTTTTGCCTGTAGGAATTTAATTCAGTCATGTAAGATGAGCAAAATGAACATCACCCATCTGGTTTTCCCTGCAGGTGACGGAGGAGACGAGTCGCATCCTTCTAACCCTGGGGTACATGTGCTCTTGTAGAGGCATCATCAATGTCAAGGGCAAAGGAGAGCTTAAGACCTTCTTTGTGCACACAGAGATGACTCGCTCACTGTCACAAGGGAATGTAATGCCCTAAGACTGATTCAGAATATTCTGAATTTACACAGGCATGAAGATTTTTGTTTCAGATTGAGGAGGTTTGAACTTCTCAGTGCTGCTTTTACAAAGTGTGAGGCATGAAGGAACCTGATCTTCACGGAGGTAAAAATCAGATTTACTGTTGCATTACAAATTACCTATGCCACAGCTGTAGTATACATTTTGTCACTTATGTAACTGTAAGTGTAGCATGTACAGGAGGTAGGCAGTAACACCTGAAAATATACTGTAATGTGAATGTGGGAGCCAGAAAAGCCACGGTCACACATGTCAGTCTAATGTAATAATGTACCAGTTCAGTTAGAGAGTGAAAATCTCCAATGGTCTGAGTTAGTATTCTGCCTCAGTTCTGGGAGGCTTGTGTAGTCACTTTATCATAGAAACCCCCTATCAAGGTGCATCAAAACAGAACTCGCCCTAAAGGATACATTTTGTACACTAAATAACTGAATTTGCATGCCCCTAAGATGGCAGCATTTCCTTGGACGTTCTTTTGTCTTTGGTCCCTTTAGCTGCTTTAACTGCTTTATCTGACTTGTTAGCAGAGTTTACTGTCGTTCTCTCTGTGTGGACAGCAATTAATGGTTACAATATAATACCATATTACAAATTAGTAATGAGCAACAAATTTCCACCATTCACTGAATCATTCTTACCACCAAACATTTATATTGCTCCACTATTTTTCTTTGTACAGACCTCAACAAGTCCTATACCGCAATTTTGGCTGGCTTTGTCGAGCTGTTGTTCTGACTTGAAGGGGGTTCATGTGCATTTTGCCATTTGGGAACTCTTTTTTTTTTAATCATTCTGACACCATAGGAATGCAGTATAATGTACAATAAAACTGAAGCAAATTAACTGCATGGCAACAATTTTCAGCAGAGTCTCAAAGGCAATGATAGCACCACAAAGACAAACTGAGGTTATGACTCTAAGTAACTTTTGACTGTGGTTCCAAAACTCGACCATATTTTTAGGGTAATGCAAAAGGCCACAGATGAAAGATCTGATATTAAAATGAAAGCAAAGGTCAAAACAATACAAGTGAAAATGTCACAGCCACTGTTGCAAAGGTAAAAAAAAAAAAAAAAACAGCCAGCAAACAAGGTGTACAATGTGTACATAATTCCATCAACCTTGTTCGAAGTACCAAGTTTTAGATGTATTTTACAAACAGTCTAGGACTATGACAGGAAAAACCAATGAAAAAAAGAATCTATGAATATATTGTGATATTCATGCAGGATCATGTTTTCCAAAACGGTCTTTCCAGTTTCTTCTTGGCTGCATTGACCGAAGTGATTAGGACATAGATCAGATTTGTCAGTGACTGCTGAAAATGGAAAATCTGGGGCCAGTTGCATAAATGATTTGTGGTGTATACAAACACTATGCATTTATGCAATTTTCTGATATTCATAAAAGGAAGTGCCATGACAATGTGCACCCTTTGCATACTTCAGAGCATGTATACATATTTTTCTAGAGCCACCAGCAGGATAAATAAGGAGATTAAAATGAAAAGTTAAATAATTTGTTTCTATGTTTTTATTTTCAAGTTTTCTTGGTTGTGTTAATTTAAAAGAAAAAAAAATCCACACCAGTGATCTTTTAATGTTATCTTCAACACTGAAATATGTAGTCTTTATGTAGTATGAGTTAAAGTGACCAAATAACTAAATAGTTTGTTTGTGTGGGACACTTTACCAATGCTGAGAGAAACATACACACACACAAACTATGAAGGTTACAGGTTTGGCATTAATCATATGAATGTCATTTAAATGCAATTTTCCCAACCTTTTCACAATACGTTTAACCATAAGTATAAATGAAAGCTAAAGTTTGCTTTCAAGGTCTTACACAAAGTAGACTCATGCATTACCTTTATCTCGATAACTGTTAAAATTATCATTATCGTTATCATCTTTGGATTTCAGTAGGGGTATATCTATAGATCGGTTCATTTGAGACACGTGAGACTTTTTTTTGTAAACTAGAGCCAATCAAAATGTGGGAAGGTGGGGTTATAAATGTTTCGCACATAACATGAGACATCTGGTCACCCTAGGGCTACAAACTGTGCTAAAAAATGTTTGATAATCATTGTTTAATAATGACTGATCACTGCATGTGAGCCTAATTCCACAGTGATTGAGATTTATGAAACAAAACCTGGCATGGACATTACTTTATGAACCTGGCAGAAAGAATGCAGACACGTTTCTTTGTGGATACACACAGTTTTATGCACCTGGCCCCTGGTGTTTCTCGCTCTGATCTGAGCTACACAGATTTACAAGACAGGTTAAAGTAAAACTATTGGATACAAACATAAGACTTTTTTGGGGAACTCAGAGCCTGATCTGTGTACAGGGTAGCTTTAGATTGCATATGATATGGTGGTTTTGTAAGAAAAGAAAATATTACCAAAAAAGTGTTTTGATGTTTTGATGACACCATTGTTTTTTGTAAAAACTTAATTAAAATTTCTATGTATTTCAGTGCTACAGAGTGCCTTTATTTACCTGTAGGATTCTTTAAAAAGGACAAGCTCAGTTTATTAACATGACAGGACTGTGCTCGGATGATTATGAAAATCCCTAAGGTACATACTGAATTGATATTTTTTAGCAACTTAAGCTGGCCTGTGTGAGTAATCAAATGAGCTGATGACACCATTGTAATACATGCATCACGACTAGAATAAATTGCTTTGGTTTACCTTTAAAATACTGTACACAATTGACATTAGGTGAGGAGATGGATGGGTACAATATGTCTAGACTTCAGTGATCTATCTATCTATCTATCTATCTATCTATCTATCTCTCTATACACACACACACACACACACACATATATATATATATATATATATATATATATATATATGTACATATGTGTGTGTGTGTGTGTGTGTGTGTGTGAGAGAGAGAGAGAGAGAGAGATGCATGATAAAGTTTAACCGTAACTGTGTTTGTGTTCATGCATCTGTGTTTGTGGCAGGCCTGTGTGTGTTGTGCTGATGATTTTCCAGTGATCATCTTCAATGCATAGCAGAGAGTGCATGAACACTGGTTAGCTTGTGTGGCGAAACACTCAGTGTGGCAGGAAACAGAACAACCTGTGATCTCTGCAAAAACGCTAATGGAAAACCTCACTCAGATAGAACACGTCAGTGTGTATGCATAAAGAATAAGTGTGTGTTCATGTGTGTGCACCCTGAACGTGAGTAGAGAATGTCATGCAAGTTTTCTATTTTCATAATTATTCTCAAGATTACACAAACCAAAGTTATTTCAGACTCTCCAACAGAAGAAGAAATGCAACATACAGCTGCGTTTGCAGCAATTAACTTGAGAACCACAGACCTTCCTTTACAGATAACAAGTGAGACTTCCCTCACTTTGTGCAAACAAAACAGACATGCTCACAAACCCTTAACCTTTAAATAACATTCAGCGAAAGCTTTTTTTAACAACAAAGATTTCAAAGATACTGCCTTGTTTTCAACGGTTAAGCTGTAGCTAAGTTTAATAACCAGTTTTAAATAAGATTTTAAAAAAATGATCACCACCTTGATGAAACTTAGCTCTTTTTCTTTTCCTGCTCAGTTACTGTGTCAATAACTAAGTAAAGACTGGATTATATTGTGCTTAGTAATGTTTATGCTTTTTGCAAAACTTTGGGGGTATATTGGTGACACATAATTTTATGAAACCATTTGCCCTCTGGCTTCTTGTAAACTGGTTGCAGAAGGTATTATCCCTCTGTTCTTTGAATAGAGTCACACTAATCTACTAATCTAGATATTCTTATTCCTCGGGACTAGAGACCAGAGATGACAGCACTCAGTGTCTGATCTGAGTGTCTTGTTTTAAAACTTTGACCAGTAATGATGACCTGAAAGCTGCTCTTCGAGTGACATTTGTCCTGAGAATTGAAAGTAAACATTTTCATGGTCATGTTCCAACTTTGAATAAGACTTAACTGTCTCGATTCACCGCGGAAGTTAAGAGGAGATTTAACTTTGTCAGCAGCTGAAAAATCAGCATGAACATACATTTACAGGTCTACCAGTGTGAGAGGTGGTGATATGTGTGAATGTGTGCATCTATGTGTGTGTGTGTGTGTGTGTTGTGTGCAAGGGTGGGAGGTCACAGGGATGTTCTTGACTGTGTCATCTCCAGCAGCTGTTTCCCTCAAACCCTGCCTCGCCCGCTCCTCCCCCTCCCACCCCATCGTCTCACAATGAGACCAATACAAAGGAACAGGAAGTGCCTCCCGTTAACTGGGGCCCAATCAAAGCCATCATTATTCCCGTGTCAGAATTTTTACAGGAAATAGCATCTCAGAAAATATGCCAGCTGTGCAGGGAGTGTGGTATTATTGTCGTATAGGTCTTGTCTGTTTTTGCATTTTTTTTTTTTTTTGTTTTGTTTTTTTTCACTCATCAGTCAGTGCTAACAAAAGGACACATAGACTCGTCTCGACCACGTGTGCGGCACACTGTCACTGTTGTGCGTTCACTAGGCAAGCCAGGCACTGTGTTCTCTGGGGCTGGGGTGGTTATTGTGCACTCTGTGAAAAGGGCATTCCTGCTGTGCCTGCTTCGGCTTCTTGGATTCCCATCCTGAACCGAGCAATTGTCTTTTAGAACCCTGTGAACAGAGCTGAGCCCAGAGAGCACACAGATGTAAGGGTACATGTATGATCACACACTCACAAACACGCATGCACGCACACCAAGCTTTGCCTACTGAAGCCACATCTGCAAGAGCACTGCTCAGATTACAGCATAAACGGTGGGTTCAGGTGAAGCCTAACGCTTGCCAGATGCTGCGGTTAAGTCACCAGGAGGTTAGCCTAACACTGGAGTGTTGTTGTTGGTCAGGGAGGGTGGAACCATCAGCCTCCCTAACAAGAGGGGTACACATCTGGCGTGAAGAAAAGTAATTTATGAGCATTATCTTAAACAAGCGTGAATAACTGCACTGATGCTTTGGCTTATCTATGATATTTAAACAGCACAACAGAACAGTAATCTTGGGATCGATTTGCCTCATGCTTGAAAAGAAAGGTAGCTTCTCTCTTTATCTAATCCTCAGTTTGTCTTCTGTAATCTCTCTGTCTCTGAGGCCTTGCAGACGTCTAGAGGGCAATAATTAACTCAGTCACTCAGCACGTTGACACAGGTGAGCACTGCTCGAGTGGTTAAACAGTCATTATGAGGCTGTTGTTATGTGAATGAACACACATACACGCTCAAACACACAAATCTGATTGACCGCTAACTTTGTCTTAGCTTGTCTGTCACATTAGGCTTGGGCCTAATCAGTTGCAAAATACTGATTGTATTAGTCCTGATTAGATAAACTGCACACCTCTATCCTCTGCTGACATTCAATATTTAATCCACAAGAAAAAAGAAGACATTGCATCCTTTACCTTACAGTAGTTAGAAAGAGATGTGAATGACAAACTCAATCTCAAAATCTGGGCAAATAATACTTTAATGATCATAATAAATCCCAAGCATTTTTTGCGTGAAACAATCCTCTAATGTATCTTTTATTATACTGTATGTGTCAATTTTGCATGAATTTCAGATCCTCTGATCTTTTATTTCTATGTTGCTATCTAAATGATTTTTTTAAGTGTTTCAAGTTTATGAGAGCTCCCTTGCAAAGGCCGTATTCCTCTTTTGGCCATTCTGGGGGATTGGAGGAAGCAACATTTTTAGAAATCTTGAGTGGCTTTGACCCTCCACTTTTGGCCAGACTCTTAACTTAGTGGTGTGAGGATATTTTCAGTAATTACAGAGTAACCAGAGAATGTTCGCAGGAAATGTCCATAATACAATACAGGCATGATCAAACAGATATAGTAATTTCCTGGTAGTCTTACTCTCTTTTGGAGTGACTCATGCTTGTGTTACTTCAGCTTTTATTCTCAGAAATAATACTTTTATTTAGTTTCTGAAGCATTTTTGGGATACATGGTAAAAACAACAAAGGGTCAGCGAGAGAGAGGATGGTCTCACGGGGTCTAAAATGATTCACAGACAGAACATGAATAATAAAACACACTGGACCATTATATAAACTTATTGAGGTGAGCTTTAAATGGTGGATTGAAAGCTAATTTATTACATAATGGGTGAACATGGCAAGAGCTAACCAGCTGGCAGAGTGTCCATTTTCCCTGAGTCTCTGTGTCCATCCCGTGATGGTCTTCACATCACAGCACCCCAATTAAAACCCCTCAGGAGCAAATTGTTATGTATTTTTGGGATGATTGGAGTTAACAAGCACCTATAAAATATTTTTAATCACTTTACATATAAGTGGACAAGTATATGACAGCCAGAAAGTATTAGAGAAAGTCCAGTTGCTTGCCCAGCATGTGTGTTGTTTGATTGGTTGATCACTAGTCTGTGTAAGAGCCTTTAATCAGGTCACTGAGAGCCCAGGCCTCTCTGCTCCCACTCTGCCCCCTCCGTCTGGAGGGCTCCGCCAGGGGTGACCAAGAGGGGCACCACTGACCCAGATTAGGAAAGGGTAAGTGTGTGTGAGAGAGAGTGGGGGAATCAGCTGTGCATCATGTCTCAGTCTGCACCGTTCCAATTCATTAGTAGCACAAGGAGCACACAAGAGAAACAAAGAGGGGTGGCTAGTGTGTATGTGTGCATCTGTATATGCGTGTATGGGGAGTGGGGGCAGAAAAAGCAAGAATACAATGTCAGTGACAAAAGGAAAAAGTCACTGCTGTGGTTCATCTTAGATATCAGGCACCCACTTGACCTAGAAACACATGACACACAGGTGCAGAGATACCCACCAGGGACCTAATGGCCTCTGTATGTGTGTCTCTGTGAAGCCTGACCAGCTGAACCCCTGCAGCATCCGCCACAGCGTCAGACCCCTCTACAGCTTTCTTTCTCTCAATTCCTCTCTTTCTTTCACAGTCTGAGTGCCTCTTTCTCCTTTCTGACACTCACCCTCAAGTGTGTTCCTCAGTCATTTTCCACACCAATTTTCTCTGCCCCTCTGCAGCTTGTTCTAATCATTGGACTCTGCTTCCTCATCACCCAAACAAATTTCATGTTTGTATTTCTCTATCTGTCATGATCCCTGGGTCTTGGACCCAGGGTTTTGAGTTTTGTGTATTTAATATTCTTTTTGGTTTTGAGAATTGTTTATATTTGAGTTTTGTTTCTTGTTTCTTTTGCTTATTTATTATTACGGTTTATATTCTTCACCTCCCCAGGGTCCCTTGTATATAGTTAGTTCCTTGTATCGTAGAGTTTAGAAACCTTGTTATTTTCTGATGGGTTATTCTTTGGTCTGTCCTGTTAGTTAAGTCTTCTGTCAGTGCTAGTTGCTCTTGTAATTGAAGTTATCCTTTAGTTAGTTTCCTTTGTGTTTCCATTCTATTC
>VUQI01046757.1:26994-41217 GCA_015106735.1 Paratilapia polleni | reverse complement strand
AGTCATGTCCTTAAGAAATGGCCTCATCAGAAATGGTCTCAGTGGAAGGGTGGCTGTCAAGAAGCCATTCTTAAGGAAGGGAAATGGGGAGAAAAGGCTGAGGTATGCCAAATTACACAAGACCGGAACTGAAAATCTGTGGCAGCAGATCTTATGCAGTAATGTATCCCAACTTTACATTTTTGGTTTAAATCTTTGTCTATATGTAGAGAGGAGGTCAGGAGAGAGATAAAACAGTCAGTGTCAACAGCCGTCTGCTAAACACGGTGGAGGCTCTGTCATGGTTTGGGGGTGCATTTCAGCCAGTGGTGCTGGAGATCTTGTCAAAATTGATGGAATTATGAATGCCAAAAAGTACCATCAGATTTTGATCCACCATGCAATACCATCTGGAAAGCGTCTGATGGGCAACACCTTCAGTTTCAGCATTATGGTGATCCCATACACATTGCCAATGCAGTAAAAGCATACATGGATAGAAAGACACACAATGGAACACTATCAGTCATGAATTGGCCTCCCCAGAGCCCGGACTTCAACATTGTTGAAGCAGTGTGGGATCATCTTGACAGAGAACGGAACAAAAGGCAGCCAACATCCAAAGAAGAGCTTTGAATGTCCTTCAAGAAGCCTGGAGAACTATTCCTGAAGACTACTTAAAGAAATTACAAGAAAGCTTGCCTAAGGGAGTCAGTTTGTGTTGAAGAATAAAGGTGGTCTTACCAAATATTGACTTTCAAGCTTGTTAGAATTGTACAAACTCTGTTGTTGCCTTGTATACTGTATTTCCATGTATGTCTGCACATATTTCAATAAATCGCTGCAACTATTTCCCATTATCCTAGCAAAATATAAAGAAATGAGGGGTGGCTCAAGATATTTGCACTGTACTGCGACACACAAGCAGGAGAGTAGCACATTCTTTTTCTGTTTTTGAGGTTCTGTCTTTGGTGATCTTTCTTTGTCTTTTCTTTTGTCCTCCAAAAAACTGATAAAAAAAAGTTGCTTCTCAGTTGTCTACATGAACTGCCCCAACTCCAGTCTCATCCAGACCTGACCTCTGCTGAGATGATGCCAAACCTCAGGACATTTATATTGATACAGACAGAAGAGACAGATGTCGCAGAATCAAGAGTCCTGCCAGACTTTTAAAAATTTTGTTATTGCTTTTTTGCTTTGTTACCAAATGCATGTCTTTCATGCTGTTTCATGCTGTCAGCTGTAACCATAAATAGACTGAATGATTTATTGGATTTTAATTGCAGACAAAATTTTAAGGATTTTGTCTGCATAGATGTATCATACTTGTTTTGACATTTATTGCTTACCACTGTATGGCTTATAAACCATGAGCTTATGAGCTGCTGTGCAAACTTTGTGAAAGTTTAGTATATCTGTTGTCAGACAATCAGCAAAAAATCTTATTGTGGTTTATAACACTTGTGATGACAATGAGGCTTATCTAAATATGTGTTTGTTCTGACTACTAGGATTGGCTCCTTCACCAGAATACCAGCCTGCACCTTGACAACTGCAAACTTCTTCGGAAACGGTCAGTCTTTTCTTCTTTTAACTTTTCTTGTTGACTTTTTGATCAGTAATTGGTACCACTGGGGAGAGTGGACCAGGTTTTATCCAAACATTGCAGGGGCGTCCTGGACTGAATAAGTAGATGTGAAGTTATAAACTCTTTCTTAGCATTATTTCTTCTTGATGCATTTGTACTTTTGTGTTAGCTCTTCAGAGAGGTGCTACATCCTCTATTGCTCATTGCTGAGGTCATCTAAAGCAATTTAATCCACAGATTTAAAGAACGTGAGCCATCTTTCTCAAACCCACATTGTTAATGGACTAATAGAAGTCCTGTCAGGGTTAATCAAATCTTTGAGAAAGCATTCTTTAAGGTTGTGTCTGTATTAGGAGAAACCATGCTATTGCAGAAACCTTTTTTTAATGTTTGCTGTTTTAATAGATCTTTTTGTTTTATTTTTTCTACTATTATTTTTTTTGGACAGATGCCCACAGTGGGATGGCAAGGTACCACCATTGCCAAGGTTTGTCTTCAGGCAAATAAAAAACACAGCAGCAAGTTAGTTTTCCTGTTCTTTAATTAACCTATGTCTTTTTTGTCCACTGCACTTATTAGTGCTGTAGGTAGAGAAAACAAGCCATCACCCTCCACTTCGGACAAGACTTCCCAGCGTCGTCATCAGAAAACGAGACGTGAGAGTCGTTCCCGTTCTCGCTCACACAGCCCACGCCGACACCTTGGATCAGATGGCAGAAGGCCTAAGCGTGGTAGCTATACACGCTCTCACTCGAACAGCCCTCATCGCCACTACGACTGTGAGGGGAGAAGAGAGAAAGTCAGTAGTGGATCACGATCGCTACACAACTCCAGACATACTCGCAGGTCTGTTAAACCTAAAGTTTGAAAAGAGAAAACAGTGAGGTTCTACTTACCAATGGATTATGTTCAACCAATGAATATGTATATATGAAAATTTGCATCCATGTCAGGATTTACCTTTTTATCCTCTCTGGATTTGTAACAAAAATATGGCTTTGAGATATTTAATTACCATTTTTGAAATGAGATTTGAGCCTAAAAAAAAAAGTTTCATTCATACTTCCTATTAGGTCCCGATCTCGTTCCCTCTCCCCACGGTATGACCATCTGACCTCTTTCCATTATCGATCCCGTTCGAGGAGCCGTGAGAGACGATCCTCACCAAGGAGGAGAGATGAGAAACCGTCATTACCAAAGAGGAGTGATGAGAGAAGATCCCCACCAAGGAGAAGAGATGATAAACATTTGCCACCAAGCAGAAGTCATAAAAGATCATCATCAGAAGAGAGGTCATTTCCTCAGCAAAAGAATTTGGACAGCAGTACAAAAAGACTTGCTAAACAACTACTGGAAACCCCAGGTTTGGCAGATTGCACAAATACATATAACCTAAAAGATACTCAAAATGTAAATAATACACAAGTCAGTTTTTCTAGTTCCAAAGTAATATTTTTAACCTGGCAAACACATTCAATTCACACAAAAATTACTCAAATTATAGCATTATCAGATATTTCACCTTTATCTCTCTGAATATGGTCATTATAAAAAGCTCCAAGGGACAGCAGATGCTTTTTTATACATAGGAACCACCAAAATGTGACTCTTTTTGCATCTTTGTCCTTTTAGCTCTCCAATCTCTGTCAACACAGTCTGACCTGGAGGCCATGGCTAAAACACTGGCTCCTGTCTTATTTGCTGAGCTAGCCAAGATGAAGTCACCATTGTCATCATTATCATCCTCTGCTTCTACTTCATCATCCTCCTCACATGCAGCAAAGAAGGAGAAGACTACTAAGTCATCAGAAGCTAAACTTAGATTTCATAAGAGTGAAGCAAATTCCTCTTCAAAGCCTAAGGTTGGTGTGTTTGTTTGGTAAGAGACAGTTAATGTGTGGTAAATCATTTCTTTCTTCCCCTTGTCTTTTGGGCCTTACGCAATTGACAAAATGTTTTGATCTATGGTATATTAAAACAGAACATTAAAATCAAAGATTTCCTCATGAGTAGTCTGAGTTATTGTTGGATTGGACACCTCAACACACAAATGTTTGTCTACACCTAACAAATGATAAAAGTAGCAAGCTTTAGTCTGTTTGTCACAATCAAGTCTACATTTGGTGTAAGTTTCTGATTTTATGTCTCTGTTTCCACAGTCTAGTAAATTTTTCCTTCCAACTATGGTCAAGTTAGAAGGAATTGTAAAGACCCTATCTCATGAAGAAGTGGTTGCTGCTGTGGAGCACTTTGGAAAAACTGAGTCAGTTGTATTGTACAGGTCCAGGCTAGAGGTATGTATAGTGGAAGTGTCTGTTTGATATGTTTCTAATATAAAAGTAGACAGTACATACAGTCATTGAAAAAAAAGTACACCTCTTTCATTTCTAAAGTTTTACGTATCAGGACATCATTAAAAAAAATCATCTGGTCCTTGCCAGGTTCTAAAATTATTTAAATACAACCTCAGATGAACAACAACACATGGCATTGTCATTATTTATTTAACAAAAACTAAAATACAGAAGCAGTGCGTGAAAAACTAAGTACACACTTACTGCTTCCATGGGAATTAAGAGGGTAAATAGCAGCCAGGTGCTGCTAATCGAATAATTGATCGATTAATTGATCATCAGTCAGTGTGAGCACCTCTGTAAAAGCAAAGGTTTTTGCGGTTTGCTGGTCTGGAGCATTCAGGTATGTGTTAACACAATGCCAAGGAGGAAAGACATCAGTGAGAAAGATTATTCACAAGTGGAAAACATTCAAGACAGTTGACAGTCTTCCCAGGAGTGGACATCCCAGCAAATTCACCCCAAGGTCAGACTGTGCAGTGCTCAGAGAAACTGCAAAAAAACCCAAGAGCTACATCTCAGACTCTACAGGTCTCAGTTGGCATGATAAATGTTAAAGTTCATGACAGTACAATTAGAAAAAGACTGAACAAGTATGGCTTGTTTGGAAGGCTTGCCAAGAGAAAGCGTCTTCTCTCTTAAAAGAACATGGCAGCATGGCTTATGTTTGCAAAGTTGTATCTGAACAAACCACAAGACGTCTGTAACAATATTTTTTGTTTGGACAGATGAGACCAAAGTGTAGATGTTTGGCTATAAAGCATAGCACTACATTTGGCAAAAACTAAGCACAGCACATCAGCACAAACACCTCATACCAACTGTCAAGCACAGTGGTGGAGGGCTGATGATTTGGGCTTATTTTGCAGCCACAGGACCTGGGCACCTTGCAGCTATTGAATCGACCATGAACTCCTCTCTATACCAAAGTATTCTAGAGTCAAATGTGAGGCCATCTGTCTGACAGCTGAAGGTTGGCTGAAATTGGGCCATGCAATAGGACAATGATCCCAAGCACAGCAGCAAATCTATAACAGAAAGGCTGAAAAAGAAAAAAAATATCAAGGTGTTGCAATGGCCCAGTCAGCATCCAGACCTCAACCCGATTGAAATGCTGTAGCAGGACCTTAAGAGAACTGTGCATAAATGAATGTCCACAAAGCTCATACAGAAAATGATTACTTCAAGTTAAGACTGCTAAAAGGTTCTACAGGCTATTGAATCATGGGTTATACTAAGTTTTTCACACACTGCTTCTGAATCTTGGCTTAGTTTTGTTAAATAAATAATGATGTGTTTCGTGTTGTTGTTCATCTGAGCTTGATTTTAAATCATTTTAAAATCTGGCAAGGACAAAATGATTTTTATTATGTCCTGATAAGGTTTAAATTAGTTTGTTTAGTCAATTACTTGCTCTTGCTCCCTTATTAGGTCTGGTTGTTTTTGAATGGCTGTGTTGTGCTGCTTCTCATGAACTGGCTGCATCCCTGTTCATAAATTAATGCATTGTTAGTAGATCACCTGCAGATCTTTCCACTCCCATCCCATTTTTACAACTGTGGCTTCTGGCTAATTTGCCCCACTTGGTAAATCTGGCCCTTAGTGTGTGAATGTAGTGACTGTATGGCCCTGATGGTTGAAGTAATAAAAATGATTTGTTTTTGTGTATTTATTTGCATATGTAGGCAAAAGTGAATTTTGTGAAAGAGGAAGACGCTCAGAAACTGAAAAAGTTAAAAAGTATCAACATAAAAGGAATACCAGTCACTGTTGTCAGAGAACAGGTATTTTACCTTTTATGTTTTTCTGTGTTTTTCGGTATGCTCCAATAGTATATGGTCAAACTGTCAAAACCTACTACAGTAGTATGGTCAGAATTTTGACCATATTTCTGTAGTATGAATCTGAATACGTAGATTAATGTATAGATTTATCTACATATTCATATTAATCCAAACTAAACCTGTGTTTACAGGATACAGTTTCAAAGAAGCTTCTTTCAACTTCTACCAAAGAACAAGAGAAGCCTTCACAGAAGTAAGATTTGTTTCACATTCAGACCTTTGTTTCCATAGAATCTCTTTTTTTTTCTCTCATTTGAGTTTATTAAAATCTCTTCTTTACAGAAAATCTGTCAAATCCAGTATGTCCACACCTCTGTCCACTAAATCCACTTCTGATGGAAATTCTATTAAAAAGCCATTGTCTTTACCATCTGGAGACAAAAAATACACTACAGGCAAACTTGTTACTAAAGCAAAAGTCTTGGTTTCCAAAGCAAAAAGTGTTTCAGCAAAGCAGATATTCAAAACATTAAAACAAACCAAGATAGCTGCAAAAGGAGCTGGAAAATTGGCTGAAGAAAAAGATGCTTCAAAACTTAAAGGATCCAATAATTCCAAAAGTTCAGGAAAGCAGCAGGATGCTGGTGTCTCAAAACAAAGACCTAAACCCAAAGGATCTGAAAGCAATGCTAAAAAATCTGCAGTGGCACCTAAAGATAAAGTCAAGGTTGAGAAACTGTCCAACAAGACTGTTGAACCAGTTAAAAGTACTGCAGTTGTCACTAATGCAAAGGTCTTAGTTACCCAAGCAAAAGCAGCCTCAAGCATGCATAAACCTCAGAGTCAATTAGAGAAATTGGCTGCAGCAGGAACTGTAACAACACAAAATGTGGAAGAAAGTATTGCAAAGGTCACAAATGTCCCATCTGAATCTACAACTTCAGAGAATAAGCCTGGTGTAGAGACTTTCAAGCACCCAAAAATTGAAATAAAGGTTCATCAGTCAGCAGTGGTGAATGAAGACAGAGCCAAGGTTCTTGAAACAAGAAATGCAACCGCTTCTGAAATAAAGAACCAGGCAGAATTTGTCAAAGTTGATGGTAAGGCAAAAGAGTTCAGGCATGCTGAACTGTTGGAGTCTGTGAATACCAAAGTGGCAGAGCCCATGGAAGTTGAAGGTTCTTCTGAAAGCAAAGGAGAAACACTTAGTGATAGAAAGGCCTTAATGACTAAATCTACTGAGAGTGAACCATCAACCGGAACAGTTGATATATCTCCGCTAAAACTTACTGATCCACCTCAGAGGCCACAGTCTGCTATCAAAACTTCAGAAACCTTGCTCGAAGCTTCATCATGGATCCAGCAAAGTACAGTGCAAGAACCGGAGACCACTGCACAAGGACAAACATCACACCAGACTGCAGGAAGCTCAGCTGAAGCTGCTTTGGAGTTAAAGCAGACAGCTGAAAGGGTAGAGAAACTTAAAAAGCAAAAAGGTTTGTTGGAGACTATTCAAGACACAAACTTTCCATCCAAATCAAGTTCAGAGAATAAGCTTGACGTTGTGACTTTCAAGCCCCCCAAAATTGATGCAAAGGTTCAAGAATCTGCAGTCATGCCTGAAGACAGAGCCGAGGTTCTTGAAGCAAGAAATGCATCAGCTTCTGAAATGAAGCAGCAGGCAGAATTGGTTGATATTGAGACAAAAGAGGCCAAACACACTGAACCACTGGCGTCTGGGAATACAAAAGTGACAGAACCCATGGGAGTTGAATGTTCTATTGGCAGAACAGCCTTACTAACCAGAACAGCTTTACTAACCAAATCCAGTGAGGGTCAAACACTAGCCAGTGCAACCGAGACTATACTAGCTGTATCTTCAACAAAACCTCAGACTGATCCACCCCAGAGACCACAGACCACCATGAAAAAAACAGAAGCCTTGGAGCATACAGAGGTTCAAGAATCTGCAATAGTGCCTGAAAACACAACCAAGGTTGCTGAAACAAGAAATTTATCAGCTTCTGAAATGAAGCAGCAGGCAAAATTAGCCAAAGTTGATACTGAGACAAAAGATGCCAATCACACTGAACCACTGGAGTCTGGGAATAAAAAAGTGACAGAACCCATGGAAGTTGAACGTTCCACTGAGAGAATGGCTTTACTAAGCAAATCCTGTGAGGGTCAGATACCAACCAGTACAACTGAAACCACACCAGATATATCTCCAACAAAGCTTCAGATTGATCCACTCCAGAGACCACAGACCACCATCACAAAAACAGTTGCCTTGGAGGATACAGAGGTTCAAGAATCTGCAAAAGTGCCTGAAAACTCAACCAAGGTTCCTGATACAAGAAATGCAACAGCTTCTGAAACGAAGCACCAGACAGAATCTGCCAAAGTTGATGTAGAGGAAAAAGAGGCCAAACATGCTGAAGCATTGGAGTTTGGGTATAAAAAGTTGGTCGAACCCATGGAAGTTGAACATTCTGCTGAGGAAAAGGCCTTACTAACCAAATCCAGTAAGGATCACCCACCAACCAGTACAATTGAGACCACACCAGATGTTTCTCCAACAATTGATCCACCCCAGATACCAAAGACCATTATCAAAAAAATAGAAGCCTCAGAGGATACAGAGATTCAAGAATCTGCAAAAGTGCCTGAAAACTCAACCAAGGTTCCTGAAACAAGAAATGAAACAGTCTCTGAAACAAAGCACCACATCGAATCTGCCAAAGCTGATGTAGGGGCAAAAGAGGCCAAACAGTGTGGGAATACAAAAGTTCAAATTTCTTCTCACAGGAATGGTGAAAAGTTTCCATTTAGAAAGGCATTACCAACCAAATCCAGTGATAGTCAACCACCAAACAGTACAGTTGAGACCACACCAGATATATCTCCACCAAAACCGATAACTGATCCACTTAAGACACCACAGATGGCTATAAAAAGTTCAGCATCATCACAGAGCCAGCAGAGTATGACACCAGATCCAGAGTCCACCAGTGCACAAGGTCAAATACAACAGCAGACTGCAGGAAGCTCAGCTGAAGATGCTCTCGAGGCAAAGCAGACAGTTCTGAGTGTGAAGACAATCACACAGCAAAAAGGTATGTTGAATAGAAACATCTGTTAATATCCTGTGTTTTTCTTATCAACAAATGTCATGGACGTAATGAGACAATGTATCTGAGATAAGTAGGGTGATTGTTAGGCACCATTATCAGTAGTTGTTTCAGTATTTCTGGCAGTAGGACAATATATGTTGGATTGACTCAAAAAATATAGTTTGTGTGTTTATGATAATGAAGGAACATTTCAGTCATGAAAATAAGAGTTTTCACAGCATGCAATGCAGTCCTGTGAAAAACTAACTTGAAGAACCACCTTAAGTAGCAATAATTTGATGTAAAAAATAATAATTTTTTTGTCTGACTTTATCAGTCTCTCACATTGTTGTGGAGGAATTTTAGCCAACCCTTCTTTCAAACGTGTCTTCAGTTCATTGAAGTTTGAGGACATGTGTTTTTGCACAGCTCTCTTAATGTCCCGCCACAACTTTTCAGTCAGGTTGAGGTCTGGACTTTGACTGGGTCATTGCAACACCTTGATTCTTTTCTTTTTCAGCCATTCTGTTGTATTTTTGCTGTTGCGCTTGGGATCATTGGCACTCATTTACTAACAGTGCATATGCACAAATCTGTGCGTAAATCGTGTGTACATCCTGTGTACAAATGTTTCACACAGAAATCAGTGATTTATCAATATTTTCGTACCTGAATTTGTTTGTACTTTACAAAAAAATTTAGAAGTCCCTCTGGCCATGTGTACGAACAAATGAAGACCTGGCTGTCTTGGGAAATTTAAACACAAGTCTTTAAAATGACTACTACTACTACTACTACTAATAATAATAATGATGATAATAATAATGATAATAATAATGATGATGATGATGATGATTATTATTATTATTAATATTGTGTTTTGGTCATTATTTAATGCTCAGAATTACAATTAAATAAAAAATAAAAAAATTCCTTGTTAAAAACTAAATCAAATTACTGAATCAAAAGGTGTCGGCTGTAACCTTTTCAATTTAAATATATTCCATCTCATCTTAAATTAACTTATCTTTCATTAAAAATGACTTCTGTCATTGCTGGATGTGGTCACTTACAATATAATTTCTTGGCACTATCCCACAGATGCTGGAGAATCTGAATTTTCTTTTTTCATTGCAGTGAGTTTCTCATCTCAGGCTGATGGATCACGTGCTCCTTGTCCTCCACCTGTTTTCTTCTTTTTCTTGTAGTCTGTTAGTCTTTTTTCATATCAACTTTGATTCCAAAAGTTTTTTTACTTGGGCCATAGTGAGTATCTCAGGGGAAGTGATATTCAGCACTCTCGTTATTTCAACCTGTGCATCTCTTTTTATTTATTTATTTTTTTTAAATGGTTATCACTCCTGTGGAAACATTTTGGAAAGCTGCCCCTTTTCTGGCTTCCTCCTCGGACCTCAGACACTATTATTTTAGCTTCTTCAGTCGGACTTTCTCCTTCTTTTTTGCCTTACCAGTGCAGGTTTCTCTCTTACAACACCGTTACCACTCTCCACTTCACGCTTTTTCCTGGCTATTCTTCCGAAAAGGCCATACTTGTTCAGTCTTTTTCTAATTGTACTGTCATGAACTTTAACATTTAACATGTTAACTGAGGCCTGTAGAGTCTGAGATGTAGCTCTTGGGTTTTTGCAATTTCCCCAAGCATTGTATGGCCTGACCTTGGGGTGAATTTGGTGGGATGTCCACTCCTGGGATGATTGTGGCATTGGGTTAACACACACCTGAATGCTCCAGACCAGCAAACTGCCAAATCTTCTGCTTTATAGAGGTGGCCACACTTGCTGATTAATCAAGTACAATTGATTAGCAGCACCTGTCTGCTACTTACCCTCTTAATTCCCATGGAAGCAGTATGAGGTGTACTTAGTTTTTCACATAAAGTACTGTGAAAACTTTCTTTGTTACATGACTGTATATGATGGTGCAGATCAGTGATGTGTTTTTATAGGTTCTGAACAACAATGGAGCTCTAGATTTGAAAAAAAAAAAAAAAAATTGTACAAAAGTGCAAAACTACACAGCATAAAAACTTCCCTCTCAAGCTGTAGATACACAGGCAATATTAACCTGGCAATTGCTAACAGTAGGAAAAATAATTTTAATGAGAAACTGATTAATCAGTTGACAAAAGAGAAAGTGCAAGCTACTGTGATCAAGTTACTTGTCAAGGTAAATGCCCACATTTGTATCAAATGAGAAATTATTGCTATTGTTGCTTTAAAGCAAAGAAAACAGCTTATTATTTTGAGTCACTGAGTCATTTTGAGTCAACTCAACACAGTGAAGTTTATTGAAGTTAAACTGAAGGATGAGTCTTAATTTAGGAAACGGGCAAATGTGCTCCTCTATGTCCTAGCACTGGTACTAGTTGGTCTGAACTGCACCTACCCTGTTTGCTGCCATCTCTTTGGTTTATCAGTGCCTGTGGAAGTGAAATGTTCATGCTTTGCAAACATTAACAGATATGTATGTTCCTCAGTACTATTCAAGGGCAGAGGTTTGCTTTTATTTATTTATTTATTTTTACTATAAATGTTTAAATATAAGCACAAGCCATTCTTAATACAGTCACAATTTCTCAACACACTTAGCATTTTCTTACAAACATGGTTATCCAAAATATCAGCTTCTCACTGTTAACAACAGAAATGTTTTCAGATTTTATTTAAATTTGGTGGGAATCTTTCAAAATACTATTATCCATCTAAATTAAATTCCTCGTCCTTTTTAGATCCTGTGATTGCTGTGACGACCCAAAAGGATCTGCCATCAAAAACTCTCAGCAGTGTTTTGGCTGCATCGACTGAAGCAGCAGCATCTGCTAAAACTAAGCCAACAGCTGCAGCAGCGGACAAACAGCAGCCAGCCACAACCACGTCTTCTTCGGTTGCTTTTAGCAGCCTCACTGTTGGGGAGAGGATAGAAAAGCTCATACGTAAAGAAAGTCTGAGTAAGAAATACAAGAAGTCTGTATGTGGGTCACGAATGACTTATTTTGATCATAAATCCTATTCAATGTCTCATTCATTTTCCGTTCACTCTGCTTTACAGGTTGTTTGAACATGAGTAAAACACTATCATCAAGGGTAAGTTTTCTCAAACCACTTCTATATAGTACTGAACATGAAACATGTGCTCATATTTTTCTAAAGATATGACTTACTTATTAATGTTTCAGTTATCTCTCATTTTCAGGTGTTGCTCAAAGGACAATAAAATGTAGTAAAATGTCCTTAATAAACGTTTAGGAAAGTACAGGTTATCCGTAGTTCTTGAAAATTTAAAATGTGTTCAGTTTTTCCCCTTTTTAAAGGAAAGTTGGAAATTTGTTCTTTTCTCTTGTTTGCAGTAATAGCACCTTTCAAGAGCACATTTCCAAGGTGTTTAAAAAACAAAGAAATATAATTAAAAAAAGAACATTTATAGCTACACAAGACAAAATAACTAAAATTAAATGAATAACAAAAAGGTTTACAGTAAAAATGAAGCATTGGAAAAACATTTAATATTAGACACTGATAGATTATACATTGAATATTTTGAAATAATTTCGAACAGATACCATCAGTTAAGAAAAAGCCAGACGATAAACCTGAGTTTTAAGAAGACATTTAAAAGAGAGCAGTGCGTGAGCTTGCCTCATATCTACAGGCAGGGAGTTCCACAGCTTAGTGCTACCTGTGATTTGATCTTTTAGTTGGTAATACTGTATATGAACTGCTATGATTAGAGGGTTCAAGGTGTGGAGTATGATGGAGGCATTTGCCCTATCCCTGCAGTATCACTTGGTTCCAAGAGGTTCTGTACCCTTTAATATTTTCCTTTGTTCTGTTACATCTTTGGATAAAGTATACCTGGAAGCAACTTTCAGACAGTTAAAGGACTTTCTCTGTCTGGACAGCAATCAGATGTCTGTAATGCTATTTTGCCAGGAACCCTCAGTTTCATACTAACGTTCTTAAACTTATAATGCTGGTTTTATCATATTCCATTAAATTTTTTTGAGACCTCTACATGATCAACATGATCAATACATTCATGAAAAACCTGTAGCATGCAATCAAAGACATCTTCTGCTGACAGAAAACCCACAGGTAGCCAGTGAAGGGCAGAAATCATTGGTGTAATGTATTTACTTCCCTTAGTAAGTGTTAAAAACCTTGCAGCAGTATTTTTGAATCAGCTGGATTATGAATATTTTAACCACACAGTTGTCCAGCTTAAGGGGTTTCATCTGCACAGCAATGGACATAATGACAATGCATGATTTATTTTAGGGATAACATGTATATAGTGAATAGTGATACCAAAAAAATTGAAGATGGCTGATTAAGATATTTGTGTCCACTGAATTAAAAGCTGAGCTGAGGTCAAAGAAAATTAAAATGAAACACACACCAGTATCAGATATGGGCACTAATGCATCGTTGACCTTTACAATAAGTCACATTACAGTGTAGAGAGCAGAAACCAGGCTGAAATATTTTTCAAATATGTCATTGTCATAGAAGAAATTAGTTGTAAGTACATTTTTTGTGTCTGATTGATGTATGAACTGAAATCAGACCTGTAGCTGTTGGCTCTGTTGGTATTGCTTGCTGAAGTACACACAGAGCTCATCAGCTGATCACAAATACACAGTACAATACATTTAAATACTGTTAATCAGCTAATCCATCTATTTTTTTTTATCGTGTCCCCAGCCTGCATTAATTGAATTTAATACATCATATTATTAGAGATATTTTATATAAATTTGACCACATTTTCCCTCACATGTTCAGCTTTAGAAACACCTAACTGATCTCATTTAAACCTGCTAAATAAATATTTTACCAATAAATAGTTTATAATTCTGTTAATGATGTCATCACACTTATTTTTTTTTACAAGATAACCAGTATGCTTTTGTCTCCCATAACACTGCTCATTAATTTGGAGAAGTTCACTTTTCTTCATCTAAAATTCTAATTTCACCTAAATTTTTATTCTCCTTTTTTTCTCCCGTTTAAAATGAAGGTGTTGTCAATTACAAACCTACCAGAATATCGCGATGGCTGCTACACAGAGGCGGACGTTGCCAATCTACTCATCCCATTTGGATTTCAATATATGGATGACAACATCTATGTTATTCCTCAAACACGCATGGTAGGCACCAGGTTTTACATATGCATTGTTTATTAATCTGATGTGTATACAGTGAGTTTCTCGTTGGTTTCTTTATCTGAGTTCAGCCTGCATTCGTGTGTGTTTGTATACTTATTATGATATACTCCCTGTAGGTTTCTATCACCGTGTGAAGGATTAGAATAGTAACAAATATGAATTTTCTTTTCAGGCTTTTGCTATCATGCCAAGTTTGAAGACGGCACAAAAGCTCATTA